>JAVXUL010142270.1:0-14774 GCA_035590515.1 Trichilia minutiflora
AGACTTGATTATGCTCCAGAAAAAATAAAACTCTTCATCAAATACGCAGAGATCGTGCTTTCAGCTACTCTGTTTTGGCTCCGTTGTATTTTTCTTCAATTCTCTTCAAACCTCAGCCCTGTTAAAGTTATCAGAAAAGACCCACCTGACAGTTTTCAAGCTGGATAGATTTGAACCTGAAAGCAGGAACCCAATTGTAAGAAACATTGAAAACCAAGCTTTTAGTTGGTTTTGTTGTGAGCAGGAAACTCTGAGATCCTTCAAGGTTCTTGAAAAGAGCTTCTTTTAAGGTTCCTTCCAGGGATTTTGTATCAGATTAGCTTCAAATAGCTCTGAGAGTTTCCAAAAACTCTCAAGAACTGTTCCATTCATTGCATTATAGGAGAGACCCAATTTTTTCAATGTCGATAATTTTTCGATTGACGAGGGAATCGAACCCCAGAACGAACTGCCTGAGAGGTGAAGATATTGCAAATTCTTAATGTTTCAGGCAATTCTCCCCCTAGTGAATTGGAACTCAGATCAAGAAAAAATAATTTGGTTTCCCTTCCTGAGAACTGACCAAGGAACTCGTGAATCTCACCATTTATATCATCTGCAGACAGTTCTAAAATCTTCAGCCTGGAGATATTTCAAAAAACTCCAGGAATTTGACCTCCAAGGTCCAAGTTGTTTGACAAATCAAGGACTTGAAGGAGTTCCAAGTTTGCAAACCAGGAATATCACCAGTGAAAACATCCCATCTGAAATAGATCTGTGTTAGGCCAGTAAGATTGAACAACCATTGAGGGATTACAGAATTGAAAGAATTTTCTGACAAATCGAGAACTGAAAGAGAGGAAGTGAAATTGATGAATGGAAATAAAAACAGAAGGCCTTCAAGCCGGCACCAATGTAAGCTCAACTCTAGGAAAGGTAACCTTTTGATTGCTTCCAGCCAATCTTCTCCCACAGCATCAAGCTTCACAAATCCCAGGTTAAGGTATTTCAGAGAAGAGACACCTGAGAGCCATTTAAGGCTCTCGCTAGCAGTTCCCATGCACCAGTATTGCTATATGAATCTGCATAGTAGTCTAGATATTGATAGCTTGATAGATTTCCAAGCTGAGGAGAAATCTCTCCAGAAAATGAAGCAAAAGACAGTTTGAGACACTTCAAGTTCTTAAACTGACCAAAGAAGTCAGCAATCTGAGCTCCTTCAAAATCATTAAACCTAATTCCAAATGATTCAAATACTCCAACTGTAACAAAGAAGGAGTGATTTTACCACCCAAAAAAGACCTCTTATAAACTTCTGAATCCCCAACTCCCCCATTGATCAACTGATATGGATTTCTAAGGTTGAGTTTAGTAACCCTACCAGTTCGACAATTGCATTGAATACCATTCCATTTGCAGCAATCTTCACCAAGCCAAGAAGAAAGTCTACCAGAAGGGCCAGTTAAACTTTTCCTGAAGGCCAAAAGTCCCCCTCTCTCAGCATCTAAGCACAACATACTGATATTTGCGGCATCAGCCAAGCAGAAGCACAAGCGCAAAAGCAAAAGAGGAATGGTGATGAGATGATTTGACGTGAAACCAGTGTTAGGAATAGCAGCCATATTTTTTTTACAGCTAATGCTATTGAATCCAAAGTAAATTTATACAAGCTTGAACTCTGTGCTGCAGTCCAATGAAATGTAAGAAAATTCAGTTTGTGTGGTATTTTCTGTTCATTTGGCGGCTGCTAATGATATAAGCACTTGTAGAAGTGTGAAAGTAATTGAGATGCGATTGAATAAAGTTCGGCTTCTTTAGTTGTGCACTTGCCAAAGATTATGTGTTTTAGAGCTTTAATGGATCATAAACAAACCAGTATCTTACATGAATTGTTTTTGTAGATAATTAAGTCAACAAGTTCTACACCTAGATAATACTTGTTGATGCAGAAAACTTAAAGAACAATTATTAACCCTCAAGAATAAGTAAAGACAACCAACAAGATGCACAAAGACAAAGCACACAATCAAGAAACAATCCAGACAAACAAAACACCAGAAATTTGAGAAAAAAATTGTATTAATCTGGAGAACTATGATTTAACCTTACAAGAGAACAAGAACAAGTTTCTCAATATCTCAGTCTCTCTTTCACTCTTTCTATCAGTTTCCCAGCCTCCAAACGTGCTCTAAAACTTCTCTTTTAACCTAGGAAACATCACATATTTATAGGTTTTAAAATACAAATCGAAATAGATCAAAATTCTTGAAGTCATTTGAATATAGGATCTATTCGGTTGAATAAATTGAGGAGTTCATTCGACTAAACTTTGTAATGATTACTTCAGTTGAATCTTGTGCCATTGAGCCTTTTGTCAAACCTGATGTCAAAATTTTTCATGCTTTCTAGAATATTTAGTCACCATATTTGGTTGAATAAATTGGCCAGTTCTTTCAACCGAATCCTTTGATCCTCTTAACTTTTTCAATTCCTCTTATAGGTTTGAGCAGATCATGTCGTCCAATCGATTGAACTTCTATGTCTTATTAAAACTTGAATCATATCTTTACAATCTCCACCTTAATTCAATTTTGCAACCTGGAATTCTCTTCTTCTCTTCACATCAGTATCCTTTGTCATGCTTTTCTACACTAACCTATTATTAGAACCTTTAAATCTTCTTTAGCAACCTCTTCAACTACTTCTTTACTCATTAGTTGACATACCAATTAATTTACAATAATGAGTGAATTTCTTGGTCAACACCACCTTGGTCATGAAATTTGTTGCTTTTTCTTCCATATCTACCTTTTTTGCATCAACCTTCCCTTCAACCAACATGTCCCTAATAGAGTGTAGCTTAACATCAATGTGTTTTATTCTTTCATAGAATACTTGATGCTTAGATAGTTGAATTGCACTTTGTTTGTTAAAATTCACTATAAAAGTTTCATAACTGATCTTCAACTCAAAAATAATTACGACCACATTGCCACTTTAATTACTTCTACCGCCATTATATACTTAGCCTTAATCATCAACAAAGCTACTGCATGTTGCAATAATGTCTTCCAATTAACTGTACATCCTTTCCTTCCTCGATTTTCCTCTTATCTTCTTCTCTTGGTGACTTTGGCTTCTTATCATCAAGCTCCACCTTATACTCAGAGTTATTTAGCTTCTTTGATGAACTTCCAGCTTCACTTGTGCTTTCTTCATCCAAACCGTCTTTAAGAAACTTTATATTAGTACTAATCATGTACTTTCTATTCACACCATCAAAATACTATATTTTTCGGCCTTTTACGCCTTTTGGATATCCAATAAACACACTTTTTGCCACTCTCATTTCTAGTTTATCTTGCCTGATGTATGTGTAAGATATGTATCCAAAATCTCTCAAAAGATTTTAGTATAGGTTCCTTCCCTGTCCACATCTCCTCTAGAGTCTTGAAGTTTAGCGATGAAGTCAGACTTTTTATTGATGAGATATACGATCGTATGCACCATCTTAACCCAAAATATCTTAGACAACTATGTGTATATTGACATTCTCTTTATCTTTTCTAGCAATGTCTAGTTCGTTCTCTTTACTATTCCATTTTACTTTGGAGTGTAGATGATGGTTTTATGCCTCACTATGTAAAATTTATCAAAATTTGAACCATAAAATTCAAGTTCGTTATTGGTTTTTAGTGTTTTGATCTTAGCATTCTTTTGATTTTTCGTAAACTCCTTTTAATCTTTGAGTTTTGTGAACACTTGGTCTTTTGTCTTCAAGATATGTATCCACACCTTCCTTGAGTAATCATCTACTAAGAATAAGAAGCACTTAGCTCCACTTAGAGATGAAACTTGTGCTGTTCCCAAATGTCCAGGTGAACATACTCCAACATTTTGCTCATTTGTATTTTTTTAGTCTTAAACATGGTCTTGTGATGTTTTCTATAGATATAACATTAAAAAACTTCAATTCATTTCTTACTTTCCTTCTTAATAGCCCTTGATTCTTCAACTCAACAAGTCTTTTTCCTATAAGCATCCCAGCCTTTGGTACCATAACATCAACTTGTTATTCATCTTCTTAGACTTTACATTGATGTCCCCCATGACTATATCTCCTGGCAATAAATACAAACTATATCTTCTCTAGGCCTTTATCAAAACTAAGGACCCTTTGATGACTTTCAGCATTCTAGCTTCTCCTTTGAAGGTAAACCCTAATGCTTCTAATATCTTAAGCGAGATTCAATTCTTTTTTAACATGGGCACATATATGACTTTTTGTAACTTTTCATAAGATCTAGTGCTCATCCTTATCTTTATCGTACTTATACCCTTTACATCATAAGTCATGTTATTATCTATTAATACCTTTTCCAATTTTTCTCTTCTTAAAGATGAAAACAACTCTTCATTAGTTTATATATGTTAGGATCGGCTAGTAGTTAGACTTGGAATCGGGCCAACATTTGGTAAAGGTGTCAAATATTGTGTTTAATTTTTTTTTAAATAAAAATAAAATCAAATAACATATTACTTAAGTCAATTATCAGTTATAAGGGTCAACAAAGGTAAAAGTTCAAATTTGAAACATTCTAAGCTTTTGTTAAACTACCCTATTTTGAAATTTATTTGACCATTCAAATGGTGTCTAAAAATAACAAAACTTTTCAGATTATTAAAAGACATATTGATTTATAAGTCCTATAAATTTCGTGGCAAAATAAGGTTAGGAACCTTGGTCTTAGATTGAAACTTAACTGTCTCAAAAACTGTTTTTTTTTTCTTCAGATTCTTATATATGCATATACTTATCTTTCTCATCCATAACTTTTATAATTGATCGAGTAACTTATCAAATCTTTGCAGAAAGTTTTTAACATTTGAAACAGAATCTGTGCATGTCATTCTTGCATCATATACAATATAAAAAAAAATGACACTTTAACTAGCCTAAGATTGGGTCTACAACAAGCATGCATAATGAAGAGCAATTCATAAAAATTGTATTTAAACATTCAATATGGCATGACAACAACTATCCATCAACTAATCAATCATCAAATGAAATAATAATAATATCCAAAGTCCAAATGTACCACCCTTTCATGATATACAACTTAGTAATACATAAAAAGAAAAATTACATAAGTTTCAATCTTTTCTCCTTTACAATTACTCTTCTCTATAGTAGCTTTAAAATTATGGCCTCCTTCATAAACAGCAACTAAGAAAAGGTTCTAGAGCTTCAAATGTATCTCTTCTAAAGAAAACTCCACACAAAGAACACATACAAGCAGCAATCATACTTTGCTAGGTAATATGTTTTCAAACATAAGCATGCAATTCATATTCTCATATATTTGTATGGTGTAACCTAGATAAACTCCATATTTATCATCAAATAAACTCTTTATTTAATATATTAAATGAATACTAACTCTAATTATTCAAAGAAAAGGATAAACAAGTTTGAAGAATCTTACCCTTGAAGATCCAAACTTTGCTTCTTCTGTATCACTTTTCAACAACACTTCCTAAGCTTGAGAGGAGTCTCTTCAATCAAGCTTCAAGACACCTTCTTATTCTCTTCTCTTCTTCTTTTATTTTTTGGTTTTGAAGAGAGAAAACAAGTGATTGGGGAGGAGATTCGTGCATCATTGGCTCAAGAAACTGAAAGTGAATTATTATGGAGAGTGGGTGAAAATAAACATGTTTTTATGTACATTAATTCACCCAATCAAAAGACATGCATTTTCTTTTATAATTTCCATCCGTTTAGTATATTTTAAACTCTCTAAAATATGTTGCAATTGGTCATATAAGGATGACATGTCAAATTATAAAGGAGTCTAAAAGTAATCTTTTAAATGGCATACATATACTTATATGTGTGTCACCTTCTCTCCATTTTCTTTTAAAAGTTTAAGCATTTTTTAAATGCCATGAACCGACCTAGATGATGTGGATCTCTTAAATAATTTTAACATTTAAAATATATTATTAAATCATCATATGATGAAGTTTATACCATGTTTCAATCTTATTGGTTGTGCACCTTATACTTTTGATATATACATAATTTAGTCCTTGTCTTATTAGAATTATTTATTTTAATCTAATTATACTATTCATAGTTAAATTAATTTGCAAGTTTACTATGTTATAGTATTCTTTTAATGTGTGTGACCCTTTAGGTTTATCAATATGCTAGTAATGGGGCCATAACACTAATGGACTTTACACCGATTTAACCCTTTGATTGATGCATATTATAATTAATCTAATTAATTCTAATATCCTATAAATCATGTGTAGAATATATTATATTTTTGATGATGTAATTGAGTTTAAATAATATTGACATTTGAATAATGATAAACAAAATTGATGGATTGAGAATTTTTGTAAACATGAGTTGATAATTTATTATTCTTGAATTAATAATTTTTGCTATAATTATCTTAGTTAAATTTGTCTTTGAATTAACTTATATTGGCCGTATTGCACTTATAAACCTTTTGTGTCAAGAAAGGATTTAAATTACAGGAAATTTAGCTAAAGTATCGATACATAGAACAGTATATATCGATACATAACTTTTCAAAAATAGAAGTATTGATATATAAGGGAAAAGTATCGACATTAGGATGAAGCACATGCATGATATTATTCATATATCGATATTTTAAAGTAAAGTATTGATACATATAGACAAAGTATCGATACATAACTGAAAAGAATAGCATATATCGATACTATTGTACGAAGAAAGTTGAGGCAGCGAGAAAATTGAAGAAGTATTGATACATGAAAATGAAAGTATCGATATATGCATTGTATAAAGAAAGAAGTATTGATACTCTAAAGAGCAAGTATTGATACATAGACAAAATCAAAATTCTCTACATAAAAAAGTATCGATACATGGAACTACACTAGCAAAACATCAGCAAAGTATCGATATACAGATTAAAGGTATCAATACATGCACTGTCTGCACACTATAATGGTTAGTTTCAAAGCATTAAATGCCGCCATTAATGATAAATTCAAAAAGCTGTTAAAGAAAACTAATGTAGATATAAATGTAATTGATTTTACAGAGATGACAAGGTGGTTGAAAAGTTATTCAGAGCACAGCATCGAAAAACATTCCTTTGTATATTCACTTTTATTCTCTCTGTCTTTCACTTGTAATAATTTTAGTGAGATAAAATCTTGAGCTTATTGTACACATACTCTGTTTGAGAGATTATTCTTGTAACACTATGATTTTATCAGATATAACCTTGGGTTTCTCTTCACCCATCATAAGAAAGAATTATACTGGGTTGCACTTCCCCCGATTCAAAGAAGTTGTAATTATAGGTTACCCTTCACCGTGTAAGAAGGAGTTGTATTTGAGTTTCTCTTGACTTGTGAAAATAAAGAATTAGTGATCCTCAGTGTGAGTGGATTCAACTGAGAAGAGTAGATGTAGACTTATAGTCGAACCATTATAAAATCATCTGTGTATATTTTCTCTCCCTTCACTTTATTCTATATTTAACTTCAATTAGTTCACTGTGATTATCATTTTCACTTTCATCAGAAAAGTTTTATTTCTGTATAAACATTTTAAAATCTAATTCACCACCCTCTTGAATTCTTTCATTTGGGCCTACGATTGGTATCAGACCTACCTTTAAGATAATAGGATTAAAAGCCTAAGAAGAGTAGATCAAAATGGCATCTAGCAGCATCCCATCATAGATAGTTGAGGGTTAGTCTACACACAGACCACCATTTTTTGATGGCACTGATTATGCATACTGGAAAAAATGTATGCAAATCTACCTTAGTACCCTAGACTTTGACATCATCGCAATTATTGAGGATGGGTATATCAACTTATGACAATAGATGAACACACTATAGAGAGAAAACCTAAACCTAAACAAGAATAGACTCAGGAATAAAAAATCTCTTCTAGCTCAACGGTAAAGCAATGAACATTCTCTATTGTGTACTAGATAGGGGTGAGTACAATAGGGTGTTTGGATGTGACACATCTAAAGCTTTCTGGGATATACTAGAGGTCACACATTAGGGAACAAGTAGAGTCAAATACTCTAAAATTAGTATGCTTGTACATGATTATGAGCTGTTTAAAATAAAATTCTATAAAAGTATCAAGGACATGTATACACGGTTCACCAATATTACTAACGGTTTGAAAGCCTTAGGCGGGATTTACTCAAATGCAGACCTGTTCACAAAGATATTAAGAAGTTTGCCAAGATTATGGGAAGCCAAAATGACCACCATACAAGCAGCTAAAGAGCTTGGTATATTACCACTATAAGAACTGCTTGGGTTATAATGACATATGAAATGAAAGCACTCTATAATGAGGAGAATAACAGAGAGCAGGAAAAGAGAAATGTTGCATTGAAAAGCTCAAAGTAAGTAGAAGATGAGGAAGCTAGCAACAAAGAATCAGAACATGAGGAGATAATATTGATGGCTAGAAAGTTCAAAAGATTCTTCAATAAAAACAAACGGATAGGAAAAGTACAGAGAAGAAAGAAATTCGAAAAGGATGTTAGAACAGAAAAATTTAAGAAGAATAAAGGAAAGGAGAAGGAAATTATATGCTGGGAGTGCAAAAAGCCTAAACACATCAGACCTGAATGTCCTCAGAAAAAGTAGGACAAGGATAAAAAGATGAAGAAGGCCATGAAGGTAACTTAGGATGAATCAACAAGTGACAAAAACTCATCTGCGTCATCAGAAGATGAGTAAGCAAATTTCTGTCTTATGGGAAAGATCGACAATGAGGTAAATTCTTCAAAATCTTCTTCATACTATGATTCATGCTCTAGTAATGACAGTGAGAAATTGCATGATGAGTTAACTAAATTATATGAAGAGTTTAGGATGGATTTTGAAAAACTTTATTCGAAATATAAAAATGTTAAGAAGATAAACACACTTCTGACTAATGAAAATGAATGTTTAAAAAAGAAAGCAAATGAGTGTGAGAAGAAAAACAAGTGTGAATGTGAAAATGAATTGAACAAACTTAGAACAAAGAATAAAATATTAAGTGACAAAGTTCTGGATATGAGGAGATTATTGGTTAAACTCACCTCTAAAACTGAAGCTTTAGATAGACTACTAGGAATTCAAAAGTTAGTTTTTGATAAGGTTAAGATTGGTTATAGGTAAAGAATAATACAAAAGACTTATTCAAATTATTTTGTAAAATCTTCTAACACAGTAAGTTCTTTTGTAACTTGTCATTACTCCTCTAGGAAAGGGCATTATAGTAACTCATGTCAATTTAAGAAAAATACCTATAGCGGACCTAAAATTATTTGGGTACCTAAAGGAACAAATTTGAAAAAGAATGAGGTTGCTCGTGTGACATTAGTTCCAAAGGCTAGAATTAACTTCTATGGACCCAAAGTCAAATGGGTATCAAAATAAATTGATTTTGTTTTTGTAGGGACATCATGTGAAGAGCATCAAGAATGAAAATTGGATAGTGTTTGCTTAAGACACATAACAAGAGACCAAGGATAATTTTAAGTTCTCCGCAAAAAGAAAGGAAAAGATGTTATATTCGGAGATAATGGCAAAGGAAGAGTTTTTGGTATTGGCACCATTGAGGTAAATAATATTTGCATAAATAATATATTGTTTGTTGATAGATTGGAATATAATCTGTTAAGTATATCTTAATTATGTGATAATGCTTTTAAAGTTGCCTTTGTTAGGAATGCATGTGATATATTTGATGAAAATGAAAAAATGATTATGCATGCTCCTAAAATAGGTAATGTGTATATTATTGAGCTTGAAAATGTTGACTCTCTAAATGCGATATGTTTGCAAGCTACTTGTGACAAATCTTGGTTGTGGTATAGAAGATTAGGTTATTGTAGTATGGATCTCATTAAGAAATTAGTTAGAGATGGCATTTTAGATGACCTTTCTAACCTTCTAAGAAGACATATGGACCATGTCAAAAGGGTAAACAAGTGAAAAGCTCCTTTAAATCTAAGCATGTAGTTTCCTCTTCTAAACCCCTTGAGCTTATTCACATAGATTTGTTTGGACCTAATTACATTGCTTCTTTAGGTGGAAAATATTATGTATTTGTGATAGTGGATGACTACTCAAGATATACTTGGGTATTCTTCCTTGAGAACAAGAGTAATACATTTGCTTCTTTTGAAAAATTCTCTAAGAAAGTGCAAAATGAACTTGGATATAGATCAGTGAAAATAAAAAGTGACCAAGGAGGAGAGTTTGTGAATCATGAATTTGAGTTTTTTTGTGATAAACATTATTCACAACTTCTCTGCACCTAGAACTCTTCAACAGAATGGAATAGTTGAGAGAAAAAGTAAAACCTTACAAGAAATAGGAAGAACTATACTTAGCGAATATGATTTACTATAATACTTTTAGGCTGAAGCTATTAATACAGCTTGCTATGTGTCTAATAGTGTTGATTAGAAGATTTCTTGAGAAGATACCTTGTGAGCTGATTTATCAAAGAAATCCTAATGTTAGCTATTTTAGAGTGTTTGGATGTACATGTTATATTCTAAATACTAAAGATACTCTTGGGAAGTTAGAGCCAAATCTGATGTGGGAATCTTTCTTGGGTATTCTTCTAAAAGCAAGGCACATAGAGTGTTCAATAGAAGAACTCAAGTTACAGAAGAATCAGTGCATGTTAAGTTTGATGAGCTTGATCCGAATTTGGCTAAGTTGATGGCTAAAGAGAAGGAGAAAGAAGCTGAAAACTTAGATAAGTTGAATGACTTGAAGATTAAGGATAGTTATAAGGATAAAGAGAAAGAAACTCTTAAGGATAATGTAAAAAAACCTCTTAGGGAACTTTCTAAGGTATGTAAGTTTACATCTAGTCATCCAAGAGAATTGATCATTGGTAATCCCTATCAAAGAATTAAAACTAGAAGAGCCTTTAGAGAGCTACCTGAAAACCTTGAGGAGATTTAAAACCTTACATTTGTGTCTCATATGGAGCCACATAAAGTAGAAGATGCTTTAAGTGATGAGCATTAGATCCAAGTTATGCAAGAGGAATTAGTTCAACTCCAAAGGAACAAAGTATGGATGTTAGTTCCAAGACCTGTTGACCATCCTACTATTGACACAAAATGGGTTTTTAGGAACAAGTTAGATGAGTACAAACATATCATTAGAAATAAGGCTAGACTTATTGCTCAAGGTTATTCTCAAGAGGAAGGAATAGACTATGATGAGATATATGCTTTTATAGCTAAACTAGAAGCCATACGAATTAGCCTTTGCATGTTTTATAGATTTTAAACTTTATCAAATGGATGTTAAAAGTGCTTTTCTAAATGGCTTTCTAAATAAAGAGGTTTATGTTGAACAACCCTCAAGATTTGACGATAAAAAATTTCCTAATCATATTTATAAATTCACTAAAGCATTGTATGGTTTGAAACGAGCTCATAGAGTTTGGTACGAAAGACTTAATAAATTTTTATTGAAAAATGATTTTGATAGGGAGAGTGTTGACAAAACTTTGTTCACAAAATCCAAAGATAAATACATTTTAATTGTGCAAATATATATTGACGATATTATCTTTGAAAGCATAAATAAAATCCTTTGCAAAGAATTTTCAAAACTTATGAGTAATGAATTTGAAATGATTATGATGGGAGAGTTAAACTATTTTCTAGGCTTTCAAATCAAACAAACTGATGATGGCATTTATATCTCTCAATTTAAGTATGTAAAGGATCTGCTAAAAATGTATGACTTTCTAGATGGAAGACACGTGGACACTCTTATGAGCTCTCCTACCTCTTTAGATAAGGATGACCAAGGCAAAAGTGTAGATCTGAAGACATATAGAGGCATGATAGGTTCATTACTGTATTTGACTACTTCTAGACCTGACATTCTTTATAGTGTATGTATTTTTGCTCGATTTTAATCAAATCCTAAGGAATCTCATCCGATTGCAGTAAAAAGAATCTTTTGATATCTTAGATGAACACCTAATTTAGGTTTATTTTATCTCAAGGATGGTAGTTTTGATGTAAAAGGCTATTCAAATGCAGATTATAGAGGATCTAAAGTAGATAGAAAGAGCACGAGTTGTATATGTTATTTCATTGGTCATGCATTGGTTTCTTGGTTCAATAAAAAGTAAAGTACGTGTGCTTTGTCTACTACTGAAGCTGAATATGTATCTGTAAGTAGTTGTTGTGCACAACTCTTATGGATCAAACATTAATTATTAGACTGTGGCATGAATATTGATAAGATTCCTATTTTGTGTGATAATACGAGTGTTATAAACCTTACAAAAAATTAATTATTAGACTGTGACATGGATATTGATAAGATTCCTATTTTGTGTGATAATACGAGTGTTATAAACCTTACAAAAAATCCAGTACATCACTCTAGAACCAAGCACATAGAGATTAAATATCACTTTATTTGTGATCATGTGCAAAAAAGGGATGTGTATATCGAATATGCCAGCACAAATGATCAATTGGCTGATATTTTTACCAAACCCCTAGATAGATAATAATTTTATTATATTAGATGTAATCTAGGACTCATGTGCATTGATTAATATGTCACAAGTTGCTTCTGATACTGATTGTGTTGTATGTTTTATCTGAGTTTTTTTTTTTTACTTTTAATTCATAAATGATTGTTGCTTTTCTATTTTCATTCATTTACTTTTTATATCGATAACTGCATGTTTTAAATCGATTCCAGTAGTAAAACTCTTCGAGTATCGATATTTTACAATTAAAGTATCGATACATTCTTTGGAAAAGTCCCAAGTATTGATACCTAGGCGAATCTCATTTTGTTGCATATCAAAGTATCGATACATCTTCATAAATATATCGATATATGCTCTATTTAATTGGTACCGGACAAGAGTTAGTGGGTCATAAATGCATGCAGAATGTGGGGAGACAGTTTCATCACGTGTCAACTCCCTGAATGCTTGAGTCTGTTTGATAACCGTGTTATTAATTACCCCATTAATAAACCTTTGGCCACGTGTCCTTGCCTTTTCAAATTTCAAATATTTTTGAATTTTTTAGTTTTATTTTTACCGTTTTTTTAATGTATCGATACATCACCACTTTTTCATTAAAGTATTGATACATCTAATTCAAAGTATCGATACATCGAGCTCTTTTTAAATGGTATCATTTTCTCCACCTTACTTGCTCTTACTACTGTAACACACTCTTAAAACTCTTTCTCTCTCTCTCTCTCTCTTTCTCATAAAAACATTCATATTCTCACCATATCTCTATGGGTCCAAGAATGAAAATACCTTCAAATCCTCAATACAAAAGATCCCGAAGAGACAGTGATGAGAATAGAGAAGCCACTCTCTCATGAGAACGAAATCCATAGGGGTTCATCTCTCTAGAATAGCAAGACTGATTCCTCACACTCTTTCTTCATTGCCAAGTGTTCCCTGACTGGGTATTGGACTTTGAATTTCTCTGTGCTATTAATTTATTTATTTAACTCATTTTATAGAGTTTGGATGGATGACATTGTTATTGTGTATACCCTAGAAATCATTCGTGTTGTCGGTTTCAGGGCATATGATCTTGTATAAACTTTGATATTTGTTAATAAGAAAAATTATTCTTTATTTATATACATTAGCTGCTTCCTTTATTTTTCATACAAATGAATATTGAATGTATGTAAATTGTTTAGATTATTTTATTTAATTGTTAAATAAATTATTAAAGCGTCCTTACGTATGTGGTGTTGAATGGACGACTATATCACACAGTAGGCACACTAGTTACCGCCTAATGATATTATATGATAATATATGTAGGCTGACAATATGTATATTATCATAAGAGTATTAGTGTGGATTTATAATTAGTGAACTATTTATCAAATAGGATCGAATATCGATAAATCACATGTTATGCATGTAGTTAATGATTTATCAATAGATTATAATAATGTATAACGTAATCCTTTGACCTGAGACGTCTAGAATCGGACTCTGTATGGATGGGTATATTTCATATGGTGTATACATGCAGGGCTAATAACACCTTATACAAGAAGCCAGTTTGGGTATACTTTGTTCATATAGAGGTTCAGTTGACAGTCAAGATGGGATCCGTTGGCTTGACATATTGGGCTGAGAATTATCGTTGCCTCAGTCTGAGTCGAGTTCCTAATCGAATGTTGATATGATGTCTTGATTATAAGTCTATGACCACAACATAATATTGACATATGATTGACGATTCGAATGAGTATTGAGATTAGGGTTTTGACAATCCATAAACCTCTATTTCGATCAGAATACGATGACAGAAGAATATCACTTACACGTTACATGCAATCGCTGAAAGGTTTGATGAAGATACTTTTTCATCGTGACTTAGGGACTACAGCGCATTGCTAGATACTAATCATAGTTGTTGAACAACCAAAATATTCGGAGTCGAAATATTCGACAAATGTTCACAGTTGAATCACGGTAAACCTTCATGGTCCATCAAAATCCTCTAATGCTTCTTCATATGAGAGAGAGATTAAAATATTATTGAGAGAGGGCTAGCACCCTTATGATAATATTAAAAAAGGAAAAAACCGATACGTGTAACGGTTATACGTATTAAATACTCTTTAATATATTAAAGAGATGATATTCTGATATCATAATATTATTTAATGTAAATAACTTGTCAAAATTGATAATATTGATTATC
>JAVXUL010142300.1:0-14774 GCA_035590515.1 Trichilia minutiflora
TATTTTCTAAGTTTTCATATATCAATAAATCATATTTATGATATATTAAAATCATTGAAACATTTCTCGAACGTACGAGTAGTAGCGTGTCATTATCGAGAAATATATTCTTTACTTTAAAGAATTTATATTATCCAATCACTTATCGAATAATATTTTAGTTTCATCATACAAAATATTTATAACCACTGTAGACATCAATTGACTTGTGTGTGATCCCCTTGGGTTTACCATGAGCTAGACATGAATATGTATACGAACATTTCGAAACAACTCTTTGTAATTAAAGTTACCAATGATCATGTGTAACCTCTAGCAAGATATCATGACCCCTAGACACGATGAATAAAGATTTCAAATTAGCCTTCAAAGTCGTACGTGCATATAGTAAAGTCCCTCTACTGTCAAACCCCTAACTCAATCATAGGATCAGGAATTCAAATCATATACGTAATCCACTTATCCAAAAATATATTTTTGAATAAGTGTACTTTGATCAAAGATTTAATTCCCGTGTATAACATCTCTACCTAGGATCTCAAGCTCAAATATCTAAGCCAACAGATTCTATCTTGAATATCACCTGTGTTTATACAAAAAGAGCACATTCCCATCAAGCTTCTTTCATCAGGCGTGGTTAGCCTGATACGATATACACAAGTGAACGATGTGTTTCAGTGTAGAGAGCAGCCATGATATCTCAGATCAAAAGACTAGTGGTACACTAGTATGGTTGTACGACTTATCATTGACTGTGGACATTCACCAATGTTTCATTGCGATTGATCACGTTCAGTAATATATTCACAAATACATATCAATGTTTATGCTCTTGTGACATGAGACTCGTCACCCAAATATTAGCATCGAATACTAATCATTGATAGCAACAAAATATGCCAGTCATGTAATGTCATCGTCCTTAATGACATTACCTCAATCAGGAACCTATTTGGATGTATTCAAATCATAAACTTTGTTCTCATATCCACAATACAATGTAGATAGAGTCTTGATGCATAATACATCATGTGATCTTATTTTACATTCATAATTAAATTATCAATTAATATTGCAACTGATGGAATGCAAAATGATATAATAAATGCCATTTATTAATTATAAATAAATTTATAATTAATATTTATAATATATATACAATACGGTGATAACCCCGAATAATATAACACGATTGGTTCTAGCGCATATCTCCAATATTAACAGGTACAAAATCTCATGATTTCTTCGTAACAGAATCCAAGAAAAAAGGGGAGGGACAGAATACTTTTTAGGGGAGAATATTCACACACATGAAAAGGAGATTTTATGAAAAAGAAAAACTTTCTTTAATTTTTTGTACTAAAGCATACACAAAAGAAAAAGGAATAACAGAAGCTTTTGACGGATTTTCTCTTTTTCTTCTTTTTCTTGCTCTTATCACTCACATACACAAATAAAACCTTTCTGACTTAAATATCAGAGGATTTTCGTCGAAAAATCGACTTTATCCCTAAATTTTTTATTGTTTTATAATTAGTAGAACCAAAACTTAAGAAAAAAGATAATCTAGTAACCGAGGTTGAAGATAAATAATTTCTCGTGTTAACAAATACTAAAAATGATATCATTATTTAATATAAAATTTAAAATTTTTAATATTATTTAATACTTATTATTAAGAAAATGAATGAATTGTGAATAATTTCTTCGTATATTGATTCAACAATTTTTTTTATATTTTTATATAATAATTTATTATTAATAATAAATTATTTATTAATATTACAATTTAATATAGAGAAGAAGGAAAAGTCCCTGTACAACCCACAGTGGGAAGTTCCAATCCATGCCCAGATGCCCTACGTTTGAGAAGTGGGCATGGACGGTACCAATTATTCCCGAGTGGTCGGTGTCTCAAAGTCTTAATTAGGATATGATATGAGATCATAGTCAAATAACACGGCCAACACGTGGGGTATAACAATTGACCAATTAAATGATTGCTACGGTAGAGTTTTTCTAATTAAAATTTTAGTATTTAAACTTAAATAGATTTAATAATCTGGAGATGAGTCCAAGCAAAGCCTCTATCCAATCTTATTAAAAAAATGCATATCACGATAATAATAATTTAATTTGATTTTTAAATAGAATTCTAATACAATATTACCAAACACGAATACCAAAAGATACTAATCTTTTTAACGATTAGATTTCATTAATGTTCACCACCCTCAAAATCAACTTGTTATCTGAATAAAGATCTGGCTATTAACAAAAGAAATAATGCCAGTACGAAATGACTTGTTTATTAGATTTATTCACACAATTTTAAAAAATTAATTAAATTATTGACATAATCAATTTAAACCTAATTAATGAAACAGCTCATTAAATTTTAAGATAATAAAAAGAAATGATTTTTTTTAACAAGAGAAACCAATCTTAACAAATATAGAAGAAAATCATACGGTTAAAACGTGGGGTTCCGCTTTTAGCCAATACCAGGATGGTAAATGATTGGCGAATGGCAACTAATTTTCAAACTCCCCCTCTCTGCTTAGACTGATAGATTCTGAGGTAGAAGATTTTTAAATCTCTTTGAACTACAAGATAAACATGAACTTCACTACAACTCATCAAAAACCAAAACTCGCCGTGACAGAAACAAACACACGAACAATCATATTGCCACTGGAATCTCGACATATTAAATTCTGTTAACAGTAACCAGACAGTCATTAAAAACAAAAGGAAAATGGTGATTGTCTTTGATATGCTAGCTTGATAGAATCCGTGAGGAAGTTATGCAACTGCAGCTTGTTCTTCTTCTTTGAATTTGAAGTCTTCTGGTTCACTCATTTGGCATTATTGATGGCAAATTATTTTTGTTTACTGTTGGTTTTCTTCTTGTGGGTTTTATGCGTAGAGGCGAAGTATATGAGATATAACACTTCGGCGGGGATTGTGCCGGGGAAGATCAACGTTCATTTGGTACCACATTCGCATGATGATGTGGGTTGGCTGAAAACTATTGATCAGTATTACGTGGGCTCTAATAACAGCATTCAGGTTTTTCTTTTTATGTTTATTTTGATTGAAAAGGTAGATTTGTTTTTTATTTGTTGGTCGAGTTTTGATTTTTTGGGGGTTAAATTTGTTATCGGATGTGTGCAGGGAGCTTGTGTGCAGAATGTGCTTGATTCTCTTATTCCAGCACTATTGGCTGATAAGAATCGGAAGTTCATATATGTTGAACAGGCAATGACTTTTTCTATTTTCGTTTAACTGATTTTATTTTCCGTTTGGTAGCTGAGAAAAAGAAATTAAACTGAGACTTTGAAATTAAGATTGTATGATTGTTAACTTTTGGAGTAGAAAAAAACACAAACCTCCCATATAAGTTTCTCTCTGACGAAAATTGATGCTCATGAAATTGTTGTTGTCTCTAAAATACAGGCCTTCTTTCAGAGATGGTGGAGAGAGCAGAGTGAGGAAGTTCAAAATGTAGTGAAGCAGCTTGTCAACTCCGGACGACTTGAGCTAATGTAATAAATAAAACAAACTTGTATTTTTACGGAAAACACGCTTTAACCGCAGATTATATTACATTACTATTAGCCACTGAAATGGATGCTAGGAGTCATGCTCGAAAGGGAATTTTTTGTGACATTTTATTATTTCGGATGTGGACATTTTATTTTTGGCATGCAGAAACGGAGGTGTGTGCATGCATGATGAAGCAGCCCCACATTATATTGACATGATTGATCAGACAACACTTGGCCATCGATTTATTAAAGAAGTTTTCAATGTCACTCCAAGGATTGGTTGGCAAATTGATCCCTTTGGTCATTCTGCAGTGCAAGCTTACCTGTTGAGTGCTGAGGTATGGTATCTGTACTCCTCACTTTTGAATGATCTTTTTAGTGGATGATATTGGGAAATTGTTATTTTATTACAATGGATAGAAAGAATTAAGAGTATACTAATTGATAGCTTATTAACAAACGCCCTCTCTCTCCCATATGCATTGTCAAACAAATTGTTGAGTATAATCTTTCTTGTTGGCCCAGGTTGGATTTGACTCTCTTTTCTTTTCGCGGATTGATTATCAAGACAGAGCTAAAAGGAAGGATGAGAAGACTTTGGAGGTTGTCTGGCGTGCTTCTAAGAGTCTTGGTTCATCTGCTCAAGTGAGTTGCTTGAGCAATTCATTTTTTTTTTCATTACTTTTAACTGTATTAGTCCAGATATTAATGATTGTTGTATGTGCTTGCTTGTTCTGATTTTATGGTTCAAAGCACGGTGGTGTTATATCATTATTTAAAGATCAGAAGCTGATTTAGAGACTGAATTCTTTCTTTGCAGATATTTACTGGTATATTCCCTAAGAATTATGAACCTCCATCCGATAATTTCTACTTTGAAGTTAATGATAATTCCCCTGTTGTACAGGTAATTTCTATGAATAGTAAAGCATTGATATTTGTAAGAACATACATATATTTATGTGAAATTATGATTTTTTGTTTTTCTTATGACTTGAAGGATGATGAAAATTTGTTTGACTACAATGTCCCTGATCGTGTCAATGATTTTGTATCTGCTGCAGTATCACAGGTAAGATGGGCAGTGTTATGTCATATACTAAGATGTTGGTGCATCTGCGAGATTCATGCATTGGCTTTAACTTACAGTTGAATGCTTCTGACAAAAATCTATAGTTCTTTTTTTTCTCAGGATATCATAAGAGGTTGTAATTTTCTCATCCAAACACACTTTTTTCTCACATAATTGATGTCAGAATATCCCTCTATTTTTTAACTGCTGAATATTGCCTTATATTCTGGTTTTCAGTAGCTGCATTTGCATCTATATGGTGGCATCGAGTTAAGCTCTTGATTCATTTGAAAATGAAGCTTAAGGGTGAACAAGGACTACCTTTTGTGGAGTTCAATTATGCTGAAAAGATTATTATTATTATTTGTCTTTTACAGGCTAATGTTACTAGGACAAATCATATCATGTGGACCATGGGAACAGATTTCAAGTATCAATATGCGCACACATGGTTCAGACAGATGGACAAATTTATTCACTACGTCAACCAAGTTAGTTTCATCCAAAATTACTGTTATGCATCACCAGATATTTTCTCTCAAAACAACCATTTTGTTTGCCATAACAGTTCATTTTCAGTTCTTCCAAATTGTCTCTTATTACACTTAAGGTTTAATCAATTGTATTTGTACATGATATAAATTCAATGTGTTTAGAGATGCACCATTATTGAGCCAGGGATTTTCTTCCAATTAAGCACAATCATATGTTATCTTAGACATATCCCGATTAATTTTAAGTCATCAGATGATTTTGTAATAATTATTCTAAAATTAATCCTAAAGTTCTATATTAATGGAAGTGCGGATTTAATATTTATAGGATGGGCGCGTCAATGCTCTGTACTCAACCCCATCGATATACACTGATGCAAAATATGCAGCAAATGAGTTCTGGCCGTTGAAGACTGATGACTTCTTTCCGTGAGTAGTCAACTGTTGATTACTTATAACTACTTGTCTTATGATATTTGACCTGTATTTATATGCATGCATCCATCAGATATGCAGACAATGTAAATGCTTACTGGACTGGATATTTTACAAGTAGGCCAGGCCACAAAGGCTATGTTAGAACAATGAGTGCCTACTATCTGGTAGACTAATCTAATTTCTAAATTATTTCATCAAATTATTAATGTAATACATAATTTTGGATATATGATGCACACTTGGTTAACCACATTAACAGGCAGCTAGGCAGTTGGAATTCTTTAAGGGCAGGCATAAAGCCGGTCCCAACACTGATTCTTTGGCTGATGCCTTAGCAATTGTTCAACATCATGATGCAGTTAGTGGTACATCAAAGCAGCATGTGGCTAATGATTATGCAAAACGATTGTCCATTGGTTACACAGAGGTTTATACTAGAAAATATTCAAATTTTGTTTTTTTGGTTTCACTGTGCTAAAGCTCAAGTATTTATGTATTTGTCCTACAGGCTGAGAAGGTTGTTGCAACATCACTTGCCGGCATAGCTGAGTCGACTTCAAAATATGGTTCTGAAAATTCAATGATTAAGTTTCAACAGGCAATTGTACTTTCACTGGCTGCTTTTTTTGCTCTGTGTCTAAACTAGAATCTGCTATTGAATGTCATCATCAACTTTTAGATACTTCAAGATTACCACAGCATAATTTAAAATGTGCAACCAAAAAAAAAAAATCAACTTCAAACGGGCTACAAGAGTTTTGAAAAATGCTTTCTATATGCAAAGATCAATCCTTTCTTCATGATGTTGTAGATTATTCTTCTGCACTGTCGTTCAGCTGTTTCTGATTGTTGAGAGATTATTTTCTCCCTCCCTCCCTCTCTCTCTCTCTCTCTCTCTCTCTCTCTCTCTCTCATTTTCCCCTCAAGGACCCATAGATATGTGGTGACTTACTTAAGTATATGAGTCAAAATTTTCTTCGGCAAGCATGGATAGGAAATAAGTTAGAAAGGTGAACTCTTGAGGAAAGATGGTAAGGCTGTGCCAACATTTATCAATAATAGTCATAAAGATTGAGGATCAGTATTCACATGTATTCTAAATGTTATTTTCCTTTGGAGGAATTTGGTTTTGTCTTTTTTCCCCAAGTTTTAAAAATTGAAATCCTAATTATTTCCCACATCACTCTCTTTTACTCTTTCAGTGTCCACTTCTGAATATAAGCTATTGTCCTCCATCAGAAGTTGATTTATCCGGTGGGAAGAACTTGGTAAGGAGAATATCTAAATGATAGCTATTTCTTGAATATTTTTGCATTGATTTTGGAAGAATAATTTTATTCCACTTGAAAATTAACTTTTGAGATATTCTTTTCTGTAGGTGATGGTTGTATACAATCCTCTTGGATGGAAACGAGAGGATGTTATACGAATTCCTGTAAGTGACTTTTCTTTACTTTATGCTGTGGTTTTTAGGCTAGTAGGAATTTGGAATATCTCTTATAACTTTTTGTTGCATTTATCATAGTATCATGTCATATTTTTTAACCTTTTATGTATCATCTCAACTTATTTAACTTGCTGCAGGTTATTAACGGGAATGTCGTTGTTAAGGATTCCAAAGGAAAAGAAATAGAATCGCAACTTCTGCCTCTTCTAAATGCTTCTATGAACTTAAGAAACATTTACTCTAGGGCTTATTTGGGAAAATCCTCAAATGTGATTCCAAAATATTGGCTGGCATTTTCAGTATCTGTACCACCTCTGGGTTTCAACACTTATACCATCTCAACTGCCAAACGTGCAGGTAATAAATGTGCTCACTACATTTTGAAGGTAAACACGTGAAAAAGACAAATTATAGATTGAAATTTGCATTGTATTGATGAAGTTCATTGTTCTATACTGCCTGATTTATGATTGCAGCTTCTCATTCAGGGATGCCAACATTTTACAAGTCAAAAGTTGATAAAAATAATGCTATAGAAGTGGGGCCAGGAAACTTGAAACTTATATATTCTGGAAAAGAAGGAAAACTTACTCAGTATGTCAATAGCAAAAGCTTGGTATGTCATTTGTTCAGTTATTGACCATCTCTTTGATCTATTTTCCATTTTAAATCGAGCCTTTGTGGACATCTAATTTCAATTATTCACAATTCAAAAGGTTAACAAATCATTAGAGCAATCATATATCTATTATCGTGGTGCTGAAGGAGGTAAGGATAAGGATTCCCAGGTAACTACATTTCTTTCTGTAAAAGCCTCGTGTCTAAACATTTTGCTCATCCCATTTTACTATATCCAATTTCTAAATTCCCGTCTGTGATAATATCTAAAAAAACTTGGGAACAAATGTGTTAATTCAATTTTTGAAGGCCTCTGGAGCATACATCTTCCGTCCAAATGGTACATATCCCATCAAATCTGAAGGGCAGGTACAGAGTCTTCTAAAGCACTTCATCAATGAACAATTTATATGTAATGACAACGAATTAATAAGGTGCTTTTGGAATTTCAGGTATCTCTCACTGTTTTTAGAGGACCATTGTTGGATGAGGTACATCAAAGGATCAATCCGTGGGTATATCAGGTGATTTAACTTGTCAAAGAAGCATTAATCTTTGTGTATTTTTCTATTGAAACTTTCTATGTTCTACTTTAAACATCAAAAGAATATTTGAAAACATGTTAAGAAAAAGTATGTAGTCATGCATTAGTTTTGTAGCAAATGAAGTAGAATTCATATTATGTAAAATAAAATAGTACTGGATGCAGCTATGATTATAGTATGAAGACACTAATCAGTTTGGAGTATAAATAATTAAAATCACCTTGTGTTCTCTCTCTTCCATAATTTAACTGTCTCTTTCACTCTTCTGAAACTTTGAATGATTTGGACAGTAGAAAGGATTTGTATGTAGAAGTGATATCCTTGCTTTATTATTCTGCATTATGATATTACAAGCCTAATTAAACTTTGGGCTCACTTGAATATTACATGAATAGGGACCGAAATAGCAGTATTTTCTAAGCCTTCTACAGAAAAATTTTTTGTTTTTATTTTCACAGTTGGTTCTATGAGTAATTAATTATTCCGTGCACCAACAGGTCACTAGGTTGTACAAGACAAAAGATCATGCTGAAGTTGAGTTTACTGTAAGTCTACTGTATATATTCCTTCATGTATCATTATTCTCTCCTTGGTCTCCTTGGATAGTATAATAATGAGTATACAATTCATATTGAAAGTTGCTATGAATAAAATAAATTATCAATTTCAGATTGGGCCTATACCTGTTGACGATGGAATTGGAAAAGAAGTTGTGACTCAGATTACATCAAATATAAAAAGCAACAAGAAGTTCTACACAGATTCCCATGGCCGTGATTTTATTGAAAGGGTATAGTGCCTGTTAACATTGATGTATTAACATATGACTGGAGGATTGGTAAATAGAACATTTGAATCTTTCCTAGTTGCTAGAATCATTGGATATAATTTGTGATTGTAGTCGCTGTTAAAGATATTACTCTTTTGCAGATTCGGGACTATAGGAAAGATTGGAACCTGAAGGTGAATCAACCTATTGCTGGAAACTATTACCCAGTAAGTTTTATTTTATGCTTGAAACCACTAGATTTTGTTGTCTCTAATTAAGATTGTGGCTCTGATATGTTCTATTGTGAATACCTCTTTTAACATTATAAACCACACGAAAAAGCTTTGGTTTTTACAAGCAATTGTGTCTTCATGCCCAGATGTGATATGTATATAATGAAAATTAATCTCTCCAAGTTTGCCTTACAAAGTTTGTTTAATTCTTCTTGCAGATTAATCTTGGAATTTACATGAAAGATAATAGTGCAGAGCTCTCAATCTTAGTAGATCGGTCAGTGGGGGGGTCTAGTATTGTGGATGGGCAATTGGAACTGATGCTCCACAGGTTTTGTCCTTTATACACAAAGTAGTGTTATATTATTTGTTTTTTGAAAAAATTTATATGAAATTTCTTTCCCTATGCAGGAGGTTGATTCATGATGATGATAGAGGTGTTGGTGAGGCACTAAATGAAACAGTTTGTATAGTTAATAAATGTGCAGGACTAACTGTAAGCATGCCATGACTGATTTGTAGTCTGTTTTACTGGTGCAAAGGTTTCCGCTTCTCTTTTTCCTAAGTAACATACATCTTACAGATTGTTGGAAAGTATTACCTCAGAGTAGATCCTCTAGGAGAGGGCGCTAAGTGGCGCCGATCATTTGGCCAGGAGATATACTCTCCTTTGCTCTTAGCCTTCACAGAGCAGGTGAAAAGCAAGATATTGAAGTATTCTTTCTGCTATTGTGGTCTATTTGTGATTCATAATGTTTGTTATCTTTTCCAGGATGGAGATAATTGGGGAAATTCTCATGTAGCAACCTTCTCAGGGATGGATCCCTCCTATACTTTACCTGATAATGTTGCAATGATAACCCTGCAGGTTTATATCTTTCATACTTGAACTGTTTTCATTAAAATTTGGACTTGTCTAAGTTATTGAAAGAAAGAGAATTTGAGAGGATAAAAAAGGAAAAAGTTGTTTATGGTTGTTTTCCAGTAAACATTGCCTTCACACGCCCTCAACTCTACAATGGAAATGTGATCAGTAATATAACTTTGATCCTTGCACTGTTATAATATACGGAAGAAACTCCTAAACAGATGCATGCATACATGATTTGTGCCCGTGTATTAATTTCCTGAGTTGAAAATATCACCTTCGCTCAAATTCTGCAGGAGCTGGATAATGGAAAAATTCTTCTTCGATTGGCACATTTATACGAGGTAGTTTTGTCTTTCATCTCCTGATTATAATATGTAGTATCTTTGCATCCCTTGAAACGTTTCTTTGTCTTTTTGACATGCTGTGGGATATATATTTGGCCAATATGTGTTAGCTCTTCTCATTTTGGGACTGTTTGCGACTGGAATTACAATCCCAACCTTTGTACATGTTTGCTGCCTTTAACTTAACTCGGGCGTGAACTTGAACCATTCCCATTTCCAATTTTCTCTGCTTCTTCTCTGGATAATAAAATTTTAAATTTCTTTTGGTGCTTCTAATGCAAGATTGACGAGAACAAAGACCTATCAGTTATGTCAAGTGTGGAACTGAAAAGGGTGTTCCCAAACAAGAAGGTAGAATCAAATAATTGCATAATAACTCGTTTGTCTGCTTACTACTAAGTATTAATCATAATCAATGAAGGATTTTTATAATGCTTCTATTTTCAATGTATTCAGATAAAAAAAGTAACAGAGGTGAACTTATCTTCTAATCAAGAAAGAGTTGAAATGGAGAGGAAGAGGCTTGTCTGGAAAGTAGAAGGCTCTTCCAAGCAAGAACCTAAGGTTGTGAGAGGAGGACCTGTTGATCTGAAAAAATTGGTGGTTCAACTTGCTCCAATGGAAATCCGAACCTTTTTAATCGACTTTGATTCAAAAGCATCAAACCACAGGTATGAACTTCGTTCAATATTTTCAAGCATGTTGATCTCCTCCTCACTACATTGCTTAGTCTTTAAGTTAACTACTTGCAGATGAGTTGATCAGATTTCTGAACCCGAGTTAATTTCTTGGAGCAAATAAAAAAAGCTTGCTGCCCGCTTCAGTTAATAAACTCTTCAAATAATAAGGTCCTTGTAATGTTGAGCAAGATGTTATTCATAATCTTGACACTGATATGTTATGCCCATAGTAGTCTCATTTGATCATCAGCTATTCTTCTGTATTAAAAAGAAAATTAATAAAAACACTGAAGACTAAGAAGAAAAATGATATCAGAAAAAGAGAATTTGCCACTAGAGCTTGAGTGAAATCCTGAAGAAACTGGTATCATGAAGCCCCGTATCCCTGGGCTTCTCCGGCTTGCAATAACCAGTTAAAGGAAAATGAGAGTTGAAAAAACAAATCACAAATGGACTAAATACTTCTTTGGTAAACATTTTTGGAGAATGATTCATAAAGTGACAGAAAAATTAAATATTATATATTTAAAATGATTTTGAAGACTTCAAATTGAAATATTCAACCACATTAATTTAAGATTATTTTTTTAAAATAAAAAAGAAATTATTATTATATTTAATATTTTTATTTTAAATAAATTTATATTTATCTAATTTGTGTGCTCAAAATTAGTGGTGACAAATTGACCAAGTCAACAACACAGTCAATGAAAATAAAGCCCTCACGGACTAAAGTGTCGTGCCCAGCTAAGTATGCACAGTCCAATACGTGAAAAAAATAGGTAGCCTAACATGGGAAAAAAAAATAGGCAGCCCAACACAGTCTATGAAGCATGGCATGTACGAGTTGGGGTAAGCCCATGCCTAGGCTAGCTCATGGGCCATGTCTGGTCGTGCTTAGGGTAGCCCACAAGATCCAAAAAAATTATTATTTTACTGATAATAATTTTATATTTAAAAATTATAAGTTAAATAATTAGTTTAAATCAACTAAAATTTATTCAAAATAATAAATGACTTATTAGATCCAAAATAACAATGTACAAAATAGATTAAGATAAAAATTATAATGTTTTACTAAATTACAAATTTATAAAATTTATTTATTAAATTAAAATTTTAAAATTTGAATTATAATTGATAACAATATATTTATAGCTATTCATTGTCGTCAATAATCCTACACAAAATTCTCGACCTCAAAGGCATAACGTCAATTTTTTTAATATAAAAATATAAAATTTTTTGATTTATTCATATACGCATGCATAAAAATATAAAGAAAAAATTTTCACTACAAAAATGACTTCAGTGCAATCATATTCAAGTACACAATAAGAATAACAAAGTGAAAATAAATGTTACACAAACCACAACTACATCCAAAAAAAAAATCACACAACTACAAACATAATAACATAACATTAAGTTCAAAATATTCAACCACAATAATTGAATGACTAACCAGAACAAAAGAAAATAAATTCAGTTCCAAATTACAGCCAATACATCTCGGAACAATTAAAAAGGTCCAAGAGTGCAAAAAATAAAAATACTCCTTCAATTTATGCTGGAGGGGGATATAGAACCAAAAATTATACCCGAGAGATGGTAACATCTCCTATTTCTTATCCTCGTTATCTTCTTCATCAGTCTCCTCCTCATCTAGCTCAGGCTGTGGTATGGATGAGATGTTGGAGAAGTGAGCCTCATCCAAACCAACACTGTGTCCTATCTGATGTAGCATATGGCTGATGGATTTAAAATTGTCACCCATAAACAATGCAAGTTGCTTCATCCTCCTGCTTAAGTTTCCTGTCTAATTTAGCAATATCTCTCTTGCAAGACGCTACCTCGCCAGCTAATTCTGAGATAGCTAGTTTTCTCCTTGAGTGTCGTGGTTGAGCTAATGAAGATGCTTGCTCCCCTGGCTATCTACTCTGAGCCTGCAAGATTCTTTGCATTGTTCCAATCTTCAAGCTGCTCTTGGGGTGCAACACCTCTTCACACTCTGTATATACTCTAGCCTTGACTATCAATTCAGTGATCAAATGAGAGTAAAAAAGTCTCGCTTGAAGGCTGTCGCTGAAAAGAGGATATTGTTGGAGATACATTGTCCAACATTTATTGCCAAAGTTTCCCTTAAAACCATATATCAATAAAACTTGCCCCTTACAAACCTTTGATAAGTGCATAAAGGGGCTGAACCTAGCACAAACAAAATGGTTTCACGCCTTCGAGGCTGGCTCTAAGTACCTGGTTAGAAAAGTTGTACAGTCAGCCCTCACTTTTGTCCATTGAACTATTCTCCCACAAATTCTTTTGCTTATCTCATCCGGGTCAATGGTGTTTGCCATTGGGGCAACTTCATCAATCACATCAGGTACATTTAGCAAACTGTTAATCTAAGACCCCGTCAAACCCAATACACTTTTCCCTAACAATTGATGCAAGCCCCGATATGTTCCTTTGGCATTAACATAAAATTCTCGGACTAAGGTCATCGTTGCACTCTAGATTTCTAGCAAAAGTACTCTTTCCAATTTCTATCCTGGATGGTGTTACAAAGCCCTGGGTAATTTTGGGGGTCTAGGTCCACTCCTCTCTCTCTAATCCCCACTCATTTGTTTATAGATACCTCAAAAAGGGTGTGACCTCGCAAGAAATCAAATCTGGGTGGGTCATAAGGGGTAGGTTCTACACTTGCTCCTCCTCCAGGTTTTTGTTTCTTTGATTCTCTCTTTTGGGAATTTTTAGGAGGCATTTTGATTTTCACAAGATAGAACAACACAGCAACACAATCACAGCACCAGAACACAGTACTGCCACTTCAATTTTCAAACTTCCACAAATTATTACTATCAACTAATTCAGTAATTCAATTTCAGTACAAATCAATCTCCACAAAATTCACCAACCACAAAACAACAGATCTCTACCTTCTTAGTTTTTTCAAAGTAAATTCAACTTTTTCTAGAAAAAAATTGGACACTTAATTGGATTCGTGTAGAGCTTTGAAGAGACGTTGCTTGAAGGAGTTTATGCGTTTTGAGTCGGTTTCTCTTTTTTAAAGGTTAGTTGTACGAAATTCATCGATCAGCATAACCCAAATATTTAGAATTATCCAAAAAATATATATATATTTTCGCTGCAGGTGAATTGAGAATGGAATTTTGTCTACAGTGATATATGGTTTCCCTTCAGCGGGGAAAAACCATAATCTGGGCTTAAAGAAATTTGTTAGCTAGATTTTGAAACTTTTGCTACAACTAAAATGTATGTAGTGAGGACTTAAAAGAAATTTCCGTGTGATAAATTTTGGAATTTTTGCTGCACTGACAAAGGTTCTTTGCTGTGGCGGGGACTCGGAAATTTTCTTCAAAATATAATTCTTTAAATTTGAAAATCAAGAACCAAAAATAAAGTAATTAGTAATTTAATATCATATTTAAAAATTAATCTATATATACGCTAGGGCCGTTTAAAAAATATGAAGTACTTAAAAAATAGGATCCTTATTTAATTAAAATCATAATCAAATTTAAAATTTTAAATTCGATTTTAAATAAGATCGGATTAGGTCCTAATAAATAGGGTATCGATTTTTATTAGGTATTCGTTTTTTATTAATAATTTATTTTAAAATTTTAATTATTATTATTTTTTTTAAATTTAATTAAATTATAAGAATATCTTGTAGAATGATAATTTT
>JAVXUL010142331.1:0-14769 GCA_035590515.1 Trichilia minutiflora
GAGAGTTAATTATACTTTAAGTGTAAAATGATAAATTTAACCCTTAATACACATACACTTTTATGTACTCATCAATAGGTTTCAAAACGTATCGATACCTTTAGCCTTTTTCTCATAGTATATCGATACGTTTGACTAAAATACTATTCACAAGCCTACAGGGTGTCGATACCTTCCTCAACGTATCAACACCTTTCATAGCAAATGAGTTTCATCTCCGTCACCAACGTGTCGATACCCCCTGCCAATATATCGATATGTTTGGCACAGTTTACTGTTCATCATACTTCAAGGTGTCGGTACCTTTCACCCGACGTATCAATACCTTAGCCCCAATAGTAAGCGTATCGATACCTTCCTCAAAGGTGTCGATACGTTTCCCCAAACGTATCGATATCTTTGCTTCTGGTCTTCCTTTCGAGGACTAGAACTTTAATTGGTCATAACTTTTAGCTCGGATATCTGCTCGGAACCCATAATATATCAATGAGAAGCTCTCTCTGAGCTCTACAAAAACAATAGGTAACTTTTTCTCAATTAAAGATGATTTTGAGGTCAAAAATCCAATTCTTTCTTATAAACTCATATCCCACACCATAATCTTATTCAAGATATCTTCTTAAAGTTCTATACCCTCTCGTGCATAATCTAAATATGAAGACATGTATGAACACTTTTGAGGAATTTATAATCATGCCCAAAATACTAAGGGACGGGTTTCACACATATTTTAATAGAAATATATATCAATATATTTATTGTGATAGGCTCTACGAAGTCAAGATTGTAAGAGTTAACATATGAGATTTGATGTATATTACCTTGAAATATTTTTAGGATGATTGATATATATATATATGTCATAGAATTCATTTTAATATTAACTTGCCCTTATGGGCTGAGTTTGGTGAATCAGGCCTTACTTTATGAATATGCTTTTATATGTAAGCCTATAATATTGATTTGAATGGCTTTATGACATGATTTATATGATTTAGGTTTGGAGGCTAATCATAAATTTAATATATTGATTTGATTTAATATTGAATATTTTAATTAATGAACATGCATACTTACAAATATGTGTTCCAAGTTATATATGTTTATTAGAGCCATGACACCAAATATAGTTTGAAATGTATTACCGTTTTATTTTCATGGAATGGTTTTTAGTTAAGATTTAAGTAATTTCTATGTTCACTCACTGAGTATATGATTGTATACTTATTCCCTTACAAATTTGATTTATGTATCTCAAGTTCACTTAAGAGTTTTGGATGATGGTGATTGCATGAAGGTTTAAAGAGTTAAGTATATTTCTAAACTCAACTCACAGTTTTATAAGTTGTGTTTACTGGGGTTATTTTATATTATTTTTAGTCTGAATTACTTTTCAAATTTTATAAAGAATATATAAATCACATGTTATATATACATTTTCTATTTTATTTGTAAAATTATGTTTAAAATATCTCTGAGAGATATAAATAATGATTGATATGATCATTTATGGTTAAAGAAGGATGATATTGATTTAGAAATAGATATAAAATAATACGATGATTAAGTTTTGAGAAACTTGATGTGAATAAAACCTTAAATGATTTTTGTTTTAAAATAAATTTACATTTATTAGCATCAGATCAAACAATATTATTGATAATGTTAGGTCAGGATATAGTAGTTTGGTATCAAAGCCTACTCTCCTTTAGTACGAGGGTGTAGATTTAGGAACAAACCTGTAACGACCCAATCTGATGAGAACAGAAAGTGGCATTGAAGCAAGAGGGCTTGAGCAAGGAGTGACTTCTGATAGATTTCTAAGATGATGGTAATAATGAAACCATTCTTACATTGAAAAAGAAAAAAAGTTATTGAACTATATATATAGGCTTTGACTTAATATGTCAATGATATTTTTGTATAATACTAGAGTTTAAGGTTTTAAAATTGATTTTTAAAAATATCTGAATTTGATTTTTGAAAATAATTCCATATAATTTTTAAATAATTTTGAAAAGTATCCTAGTGGACTTAAGTGAGTCAAGTCTTAAGAATACATCATTATTAGATTGTGTAATTATGAAACCCATCCTTTAGTATTATGGACCTAGTAGCAAAACCCTTATGAGTTATCGTGCATGTAGGAGTGTGTAGATCATGAACGAGAGGGTGTGATAACGTGAATTTATTTTTGAAAGAAAATGTGTGATATAGAATATGAGTTTATGAGAAATAACTTGATTTTTGACCCTAAATCATCTCTAATTAAGAAAAAATTCTTTATTATTTTTGTAGAGGTTGAAGAGAGCTTTCCGATGATATATTATGGGTTCCGTGAAGATATTCCAATCAAAAGTTATGATCATTTGAAGTTACTATCCTAAATAGTAAAAACAAGAGAAGTATCGATACTTAGGGTGTTGAAGTATCGATACTTGACTTTGAGAATAGTAGAAGTATCGATACATGGGATGTTAATGTATTAATACATGACCTAGGAGACAGAATGTATCGATACTTGAGGGAAGTATAGATACACTATGAATAGTGAGACCCAATGTATTGATATTTTAAGGAGACACGTATCGATACCTTGTGCTCATAATAAACAGTAAAAGCTAAAGTATTGATACTTTATGAACAGTGAAAATGATATATCGATACTCGGTGTATTTTTGAGCTTGAAGACCACTCTTGATTGGAAGTATCGATATATAGGGGCCATGTATCGATACTTTGGTGAGCTTGAGGATTTTTACGTGACGAAGTATCGATACATAGGGAGCATGTATCGATATATAGTAGCATGTATCGATACATGGTGATGTGTCACACGTCCAGGTATATCAGAAGGATATTTTAGTCATTTCATAGCCTCATTATATATAGAACTATGAGATCGTCTTCCCTAGTTTCCCATTTCACTCTCTCTTTCTTCATTTCAACAGAAACCATTTTCTCTCCCTGTGAATAACTGATCTCAGCCAATTCTTAATCGAACTCTGCCATTTCAGTTCTTATGAACTCAAAACCAACACCAGAACTCAAAAACCTCCTTTGATAAGAGTTTCACCTATCGAATCGCAAGGAATCGCGAAGGAGGGGTTATAGTGAACAGTAATAAAAAAGAGATTTTCAAGCCAAAGAGGGACCCAAGCTCACCTACAAGCTCGGGTAAGCCTATTCTTCAACCTATCTCTCTATTTTGAGCTGTTATTTCACGTAAATTTAAGAATAGATAATTCGGATACTGTTCACAAAACCCCAAGATTTAGGAGTTTTCTAGTTTATCATTTGTATCGATAAATTATAGGACTTTAACTTTTATTAGTGTTGAAATTGATGAGAAAGACGATTAAATAGAGTGGGGTTGTGTATAGACAGTATGTTAGAGAAAATGAGAGGGTAGAGAGAGAGAGAGAGAGAGAGAGAGGACTGCGAGAGGAGTATGAACATGCATTGCATCATACACATACATTGTGACAGATTGTTGAATCTATGTTTGTATGTGTATCCAGGCGTGACAGCCGAGATGGAGGATCTTCGTCGTAAGGAGGATACCTAGAGGCTGGTTTCTTACGCCCGTACGATGTGTGAATATATTCCTTTTCCTTCGTCTCATTTTATGTTATTTATGAATAATTATAATACTAGAGATGATAGCATATATATATGTATATGTATAACTGAAATAAGGAGGCGTTAAATGTATGTTGTGTGGTGATTGGGTTGGCCCCTTGCTTATGATAATATTAGGATTGTTGAGAATCCTTGATTGCCATAAATGTGAGGTTGGAGGCCTATTGTGCTTATGCTTGATGATATTATGATATTGTGATACATGGAGGCCGGAGGCCAATTGTATACATATTTGTGAATGTGGCATAGTTGAGTGTGTATAATAGCTGGGGTGCTATGCTTGTTGATTTGGCCTTATGAGTCAACATGTCTCGTTTTATTGTTTTGGTTTTGTGAGTCACATGTTATATATTTTGGCCTTGTGAGCCACTCGTATAGTTTTGGGCCTTGTGAGCCATAAATGATATGTTTTGGCCTTACATGCTACTGTATTATTCTATTTGGTTTTATAAGCCACATGAGATTGTTTTAGTCTTGTGAGTCAGATTATGATTTTAGCTTTGCGAGCCACAATGTTATTTTCTATTATGGCCTTGTGAGCCATGTTTTCTAGTATAATGGCTTTGTGAGCCACTGATGCGTGTTAGTTTTATGTGCCACCAGTTACTTAAATTATCCTGATGGATCATTGATATTGATTTATGATTTGGTGTGCCATATTATTGATTGGATGAGGATTGGTCACACAGTTCATGTAGAGTGGATGGAATTCGACAAACCCCGATGTATGGATTGGCCATATAGTTCAAGGTAGGATGGGTGGAATTCATATGTCCAGACTAAAACATGCTAGCTTTATATTGATACGATAGTATCCTAACCAAGGTTGCGGATCAGCCATACAACTTTGAGGGAGTGGATGGGATCCTATAGATTGAGGGATATTATATATGGGCACGTATCCTCAATCAAGGTTGCGGATTAGCCATACAACTATGAGAGAATGGATGGAATTCTATAGACCGAGGGGCTATACATATTTGATGTTATATTGGTTTTTTAGACATGTATATAATGCCACATTTCACTATAGTTGATTTGATGATTGCGAGGATTTTTCGTAATCAGTGTTTGGGCATCTTATTTCTATTTTTGTTATTTGTCTACTCACTGAGTATTTTCCCAAATACTCATCCTTCACTTTCCTATTTCATGCTAGTGTAGTTGGGTGCAGCATAACATAGCTGAAGCAAGATTTCAGTATAGTTTTCAGGTACTCGAATCAGATTTTTACTTTATAGTCCACTGAATTGAAAAACATTTATAAAGGATATGATATTATATTTGGCTTGGCTAAGAATATTTTGTAATGTATTTTGAGAAAATACAGATGTTGATATATGTTTGATTGAAAATCTTCTATTTTAGATTATTTTATTTTAAAAATGAGTTTGAAAACAGGTATTAATGTCTTGAGGTCCTAGGAATGCATTCTAAGTGATAGGATATATTTTTGGGATTCATGACGATTGTCACGTGGTCAACTAGGGTCAAGACGTGACAGTAATAGTTTTCTTTCAGTTTATATTAAAAATGAGAGTTAAGATAGTTTGAAGGGTCGCAAATTAGAGACATTAAAGAGTTTATGATGGTATATTAATAAATTGTTGATGTGATTATTAATTTTGATTTATCTATACTTTTTAAATATTTTGTATTTGCTTAATTTAAAATAGTAGTAACCTCTCATAGTAATAAATAATAAGTGAGATATTGTAAAATACCTTTATTTATTATTAGAAAAAATGAGGGCTGCCTTATGTATATATATATTTCAATTATTAGTGGTCAATTGTTATGATATTATTAACTCGACTAGGTTTTGAATTTTATTGGAAATGATTAGACATATAAGAATGAATTATTTTTTGTATATGATGAAAGTGTAGATCTTATAAATGTTAAAGTCTAGATAAGATAAATGAAAGGATTGTCAGGACTATATTAATACTTTGGTACATTCTGGATGGATATTGATGGGATATTTCATGGGCATTTAGGATATTTTATGGCATGTATATTACGATGATAGAAATGGTATTGGCGGGTATATTGATTTATGTTGGGTTTTATATTGATGTTTACATCTAGTATTAATGCATATATATGATATTTATGTAGATTTAGATTTAATACTGATTGATATAATAGATTAATGTTGATTATATTTCATGTGGAAAGAATGAAAAGATTAAGCGATAAGTGGATTAAGCATTAATGATTTCTAGTCATGAGATTATTAATGTGTTGATGACTGATAATGATATTTGAGACATGATTATATGTAAATTGGGATGCTTATAGTAGATATAGTGATTTATTATGAAGTTATGAATATATTGATTGAGAAATGAAGGAAGTTGAGATATGGATGAGTATGATAAAAATATTATTAAAGTGAAAAGAGAAGAAATGAGATGAAATGAGAAAGAATAGAATGAAGAATATCGAGGGTTAATATTTTTTACTCTCATCTGATTATGAATTGGTTTTGAAATGTTGCCTTGCGTGTGGATATATTGAATTTAGAATGTGTTGGATGATTTTGTGCCCCAGGTTACTGATATGGGATGACTGAATTGGGGTAAATGATGAAATAAGGATTTTAGCCTAGGTTTACAATTATGAAAGCATAACTGCACAGAAGACGATTTTGCTGATACTCTAATATAAAGAAAGTAGTTAAACGAAGTAAAGTTTATGGCCAGTGTGAGGATACAAAAGATGGCACAAGAAATTTATGAATCTGATGAGATAGTGTAAAGTCAGTATTAGCTTGGATTTGTATTGATTGAATAATAAAAGGGAAGGAAGTGTAAGGCTTTCTATATTTGATAGAGGTATGGGTTATATGATGGTAAACTAAGAGAAGGTAGAATAGAAATGAGTTCTAAGTAGAAGTTGCAGATAGTTTTATAGTTGTATGAAAATCCAAATATTTCTTGTGATTTTAATTTTTAAACCTTTAACTTTAACTAAGATTCGAGGATGAATCTTTTTATAAAGAAGGGAGGATGTAATATCTCGTATTTTAGTTTAAGGATACTATAGTCATTTTATCTTAGAAAGACATTTTTATTATTTTCAAAAATGCATGTTTGGGATTCTTTATTGGTTAAATAAACTTATATTGATGTTTAGTAAGGGTATGATGAAGATTTGGATGAAATTGGATAAGTTTGAGAAATTTTCTTAAAGTACATTTCCGGACTCAAACTTTTAAGCTAAATTTCTATTGATCAAGATGGAGTTTTGATACGTGGTTTATTTCTACTAAAAGAGGAAATAAATACGAATGTGTAAAAAAAACAGAAGCAAAATTGGATATCAGATAAGGGAGAAATTAATATTTCAATAGATAAAATAGGTGATGTCAAACGAATCATAAGAAGAAAGAATTAGAATTATGGTCTTGAAATTTTTTCTTAATAGATGTCATTTTATTTTTACATAATGGAGCTCAAAAAGATCCTTCCGTTGATATACTATGTGTTTTGTGGAGTTATTTGAATTATAAGATACAAATTTTTGAAGTTGTAATGCTAGTGTACAGAAAAATAAGAATGTATCTATATATAGAGATGACAAATAGGTCGGGCCCGGCCCATGAATAGTAAAAGCCCGATACGGTTCGACCCGTTAAAAGGGTCGTGCCGTGCTGAGGGATTAGGCCTGCGAGCCGGGCCGACACGAGCCTTTGAAGGGCCCGACTCGGCACGAGCTCATGATGGGCCGTGCCAAACCTGGCCCGATTATTAAAATAATAATAAAAATATTATTAAAATAATAAAATTAATAAAAATAATAATAATATATTATTAAATTAATATTTTGGTCCGCGGGCCAGACCCGTGGACACGGCACGATTAGGCCCGTTAGCTCGGCCCGGCACGACCCATTTGGGCCGTGCTTCATGGGCCGTACCAAGCCTTTAATTTTTTTATCGGGCCTGGAACGGCCCGGCACGTTAGCCCATAAGGGCCTTATTTTCATAGGCTAGCCCGACCCATTTGCCACCTCTATCTATATATAAGTAAATTGTATCAATACTGTTGCCCACAAAAGGTTAAATATCGATATCTTAGCAGAATATATCGATATTTAAAGTAAAGTATTGATACTTTAGGGTATATATTGATATTTTTGCATGTTTTGGATGATTTTTGATGAGGGATTTGAATAATATTTACCAATTGATACATTTATGAAAAGTATCAATACTCTAGCTAAAAACTTGTGTTTAGGGGCAATGTATTAATACATAGGCTAAATGTATCGATATATATACTAAAAATATCGATAATTTGAGGAAATATCAATATTTTTTGAAGAAAAACACCCATTGACTAACAAAAATAAATATCTAGCTTAAGAAAAGACTATTTTACCCATTTTTCTTGCTTTCTCATTCATTATTTTTATATTTTCAAGGTTAAACCAATCTTTTCTTAATCTATTTGCATTTATATGAATTAAATGGGCATAATCATTCATTTTTCTTCCTCTTTTTGCTAGGTTGCTTACGATTTTGAGGGAATTCATGTATAATGCCTTCCTATTTCATTTTTCTTTAATTTCTTCATTATCTAACCAATTTAATCCCTATTTCTTCCTATAAATCATTAATGCTTGTTGTCCTCTACATATTTCATTTTGATGATTTGGTGGAAAAATTGACTTAGAGGGCATTAGAAAGAGAAGAGAAGAGAAGAGAGAGAGATTAGTAATTTTGTCATAATTTCGTATACACGTGTGGGATTGACGTATGATTTATGCCATTAGACTTGTGTCATTAAGAGAAATTAGATTTTGGTCATAGACTATCAAAAAATTTGCTAGAATAGTACCCAAAATTTCACTGTAGCTTTGACGAAAACTTAGATTTTCGATCACGTGAGTGATAAGCTCTAAGCGAGAAATTTTAAGGAGTTTATACCTTCCCTACTTTGTATGTGATTTGTTCTTGACTTCTTTTACTATTTTTTTAGATGTTTACAAAACTTATATTTTCATTTGCCTTAGGGTTATAGAGATTTTATATGATTTAAGTTAGAAGGCAATAGTGATTTATTTGGGATAGAAACTAAGAGGAGGTCTCGCTTATTTATGATAGATATATAGGATGATTGGATTGTGATGGTGGAATGATTGGAATATATATACATGGCTAAGGCTAGAAGCTAGTTATGATTTCTATGATATTGATTTTGTAATATACTTTATGTATAGATAGCTAAATATGATTTAGGACTAAGAATACTTTATGGTCTTGTGATGCTGAGATCGCTACATAATTCAGTTTGTATCCTAATAAATTATTTGATCGATGAAATTATGAATAATAAACAGTAAATTAGTTTATGATTATGTATTTGGGTTAGATGATGATCATAATGAATACGTAATCATTGTTATGAAATTATATATATGTGTGTATATATATATGAATACGTAATCATTGTTATAAAATTATATATGTGTGTGTGTGTGTAAACACACACACACACACAATGTAAATATGGTAATAAAGCCGAGAAGGCTAAATATATTGTTAATCTATATAAGTGATAATTTTATAAAATTATTGATTGAAATTGATAATGAACTTCTATATGAGTATGACTCCTCATATGAGCAAACTTATGTATGACTTGAAATAGTTGGTGGTATGAATTTAAATGATCTCAAAGATCAATGTTTTGTTAAATTTAGCTTGATTTATGTATGTTTAAGGTTGGGAATTTGATTATATAAATACGTTGTTAGATTTGATTTATATTACTATAATATGGATTAATAATAAAAGATGTATATATATGATATAGACTTAATTATAATAATAAGGTTTAGTTTGTAATGATATGACTTGAAAGCCAGGTCTTATATGAGATTTATTACTTTAATAATTGTTATACACACCGATGGTTATGATTAATATGGTTTTGCATGCCAACCTTATACATAAGTATATATATTGTCTATGAAGACTCTGTATGCCCACTTTATGTATTTTATACATTGATTTTGATGGTCAATGTGCCTACTTTATGGTTATATACCTTGATTTGATGGCCTTGCAAATTAATGATTTAGAAGCATTGAATTAAGGGTGAGGATTGACTATATAACAAGAAATAATGGTGGATGAAATTTAATCGTTTCGATATCATTATACTATATGTGAGAATTGACCATACAGTCTAAAATAGTCGTAGGTGAAATCCAATAGTTCTAATATCATGATCTTTTAATTAATTGAAAATATATTTATTATTATATGTGTTATGGCTTATAACTATATGGGTGTGATAGTTAAGGTCTGTTAATCTGCTTATGTTATGATTGGTATACATATAATGCTTTAAAGACCCAATGTTTTATGTGGAAAAAGATGACGTTGGTTATGATATTATCTTATATTAATTATTTTTTGATTAAAGAATGATAATGTATGAAACCCATCCCTTAGTATTATGGGTATAATAGTAAATTTCTCAAGAGTTTCTGTGCATGATGTCGTGTTTAGATTATGCTCGAGAGGGTATAAAACTTGAAAATGTGTTTTGAATAAAATTATGATGTGGGATAGGAGCCTCTAAGAAAGAACTGGATTTTTGATCCCAAAATCATCTCCAATTGAAAAAATTCTTATAATTAATGTAGATCTTGGAGAGATCTTTCCAATGATATATTATAGGTTTCAAGGCGGTACCCGAGCCAAAAGTTATGGCCATTTGAAGTAGCAACCCTCGAAAAAAAGAGCAGAAGCAAGGTATCAATACTTTTAAGAGGAAGGTATTGATACGTTTACTGTATGAGACCAAACATGTCGATACCTTTGGAGAAGGGTATCGACACCTTTCAGAGTTGAGGGCCAAACGTATCGATACCTTAGTAAGGGTATCGACACCCTGGTGACGGAGATAAAGTCTACTTGCGATGAAACATATCGATATGTTGGGAAAGGTATCAACACCTTGCAGGCTTGTGAACAGTATTTTGATCAAACATATCGATAAGTTGGGGCAAACGTATCGATACGTTGCAAGCAAAATGCCAAAGGTATTAATACGTTTTGAAAGGTATCGACACCTTTGAGCGATTTCACAGTCTATTTAAGCAGAGGCAGGGATCGTCTTCCTCATTTAGTTTCTTTGCTTTCTCTCTTTACTGAAACAACAGAAAAGATTCTCTCACCACTAATACTGATATTCTTTATTTCTCCATAAAACTTCGCCATTTTAGTTCATATGAACTGAGAATCAACACTAGAACCCAGAAATCTCCTTTGATCAAAGTTCTAACCATTAGATCATGAGGATTCGCGAGGAAAAGAGGTGCGGTAAACAGTAACTGAAGAGAGATTAAAGCTAAAAAGAGACTCTAAGCTTGCCTACCAGTTTGGGTAAGCCTGTTTTTCAGCTTATCTCTCTCGTTTAAGCTATCGTTTCACGTAGATCTAAGAATATATAGCACGGGTACTGTTTACAAAACCCTAGAATTTGAGATTTTTCTAATTTATCATTTGTATCGATAAATTAGAGGGCTTTGATAGTTATTAGTGTTGAAATAGATGAAAAATACATGATAGTAGAATGAGATTCATACTTGGTCGTATGTTAAAGAGAGAGAGAGAGGTGCGAGAGTAGCATAAGCATGCATTATATCATGCACGCACTTTGTGATCATGATTCTGAGTTTGTATATGTTTAGGCATAACAACCGAGACAGAAGGATCTTCGTCACAAGAAGGCTATATAAAGGGTGGTTTTTCACCCTAGAACAGTGAGTGGACATATTCCTTTTTCTTCGCCTCTTTTTATGTTATTTTTGAATAACTATAATGTTAGAGATGATAGCATAAAATATAAATGTGTATATGTATAACTGAAATGAGGAGGCGTTGGATGTATGTTGTGTGATGGCCGGGAGGGCCCCTTATTTAGGATAGAATAGGTTTGTGATGAAACCTAGGTTACTATGAATATGAGGTCGGAGGCCTAATATTGATATTGTGATTATGAGGCTGGAGGCCAATGTCATATATATGTATGTGAATGTGGCCTAGTCGAGTGTAATGTCCGGGGTGCCATATTTATTGATTTGGCTTTATGAGCCAGTATGTCTTATTTATTATTTTGGTTTTGTGAACCACAAATGATATTTTTGGCCTGGTGAGCCAATGATGATTTGATTTGCCCTGATGGGCCATTGATATCGATTTACGATTATGCGTGCCATATCATTGACTATCTATGGACGAGGATTAAATATACAACTCGTAGAGAGTGGGTGAAATCCAATAGTCCTAGGGTGAGGATTGAACATACAGCTCAGGATAGAGTGGGTGGAATCCAATAGACCCAGGAATGTGGATTATCCACACAGTCTAAGATGGGATGGGTGGAATCCAACATGTCCAGGCTATAACATGCTAGTCTTTTTTATATATATGTATTTATGACCTTACATCCTCAACCAGGGTTGCTGATCAGCCATACAGCTCAGACAGAGTGGATGAAATTCTATAGACCGAGGGGTCATATACGTATTTGATTTGTATTGACTTTGTCAATAAATTATACCACATCATATTTGGTTTAGATTTCGAGGGATTTTCAAAATCAGTGTATCTATATTCATTTGCTATGTTGTTTTCTTGTCTACTCATTGAGTATTTTCTTAAATACTTACCCCTTACTTCCCATTTCAGGTTATTGTAGTTGGGCGTGGCATAACATAGCTGAAGCGAGATTTTAGCACAGTTTTCAGGTACTCGACTCAGGTTTCATATTATAGTCCATTGTATTTAAAAACATTTGTAATGAAATGATTTAATATATTTGGCTTGGTCAAAGATATTTTGTATTTTATTTTGAGAAAATACAGATGTAACATATGTTTGTTTGAAAAATCTTCTAATTTGTATTAGTTTATTTATAATTGAGTTTGAAAATAGGTACTAATGCCTTGCGGTTCTAGGAGTGCATTCTAAGTGATAGAATGTATTTCTGGAATTTACGACGATTGCCATATGACTAACTAGGGTCGGGGCGTGACATTCCTGATCACAATACTAAAATTTACAAGCAACGAAAGAAATGATGGCATGAGCAAAAGGGAGTTGATCATCCATTTGAGTTGGGAGAACATGTGTTGCTAAATAACTTTTAACTGAAATTGTTTCTAAGAAAATTAGGCTCAACATAGTATGACTTATTTGTGGTGGAGAAGGTGTGTTCACATGATACGATAAAAATCAAAGTTGCCAATGGAAGAATTCTTCATATAAATAAAAAGAGGCTGAAACGTTATCTTGGAGGCAAAGATAGAAAGAAAGCTTTAGTCTCAATTGATGATCTTTCTTGAAAAACGAGCTTCGTCTGACTGAAGATGTTAAATTTAGTGCTTTTCGGGAGATAACCCGATCATTTTATTTATGCTTTATTTTATTTTATTTTTTAATGTGTTTTGAGTGTGTCATTTTATTTGTTATTGTGTTTTGACTGTATGATTTTTGTTTTAGTTTTTTTTTTTTTTCAGTTCACAGATGTCAAAAGATCAAAAAGTGGAGCGAACGAGCAATCTTAGGCAACAAACATTCGAGGAAGATAGTGATAACTCTGAGTAGGAGACGAGACTTGCTCTCGTCTCCCAGGTATGATAGTGATAACTTTGAGTAGGAGACGAGACTTGCTCTCGTCTCCCAGGTATGATTCAGTTTTCTTCTTTTGTGCTTTTTATTGTTATTTGGAGCATTGAGGAAAATGCTCAATTTAAGGTTGGGGTAGTGGGGGTGGTGTTGAGTCATATTTGAGAGTTTGTAACTGGATTTGAGAGCGAGCTTGATAGCGTTGCGAGTGAAATTTAAATTTTTCATGCTTAGGACATCCGTAGAATAGAGTAGATTTTTTTTGTACTTATTTATGTATTTTTGTGTGAATGAATGATTGTATGAATATATGCGTATGTTGATGAGAACTATTGATGGAATAATTAAAATATTAACCGTGTATTGATGTTAAACTTAGATGAGATAAGTTGAAATGTGAAGTGGACTAGTGTTAATAGTTTGAAAAGAAAAAAAATAATAAACATGCTTAGAAAAATTGAGATGAATTTAGGAATTAATTGAGCCAATTATGAAACCTGAGCTTGTGAATGTTGTTGTGAAAAAAGTGTTAGACGTGAAACTTTGGAGCTGAAAAAAGTAATAATAATAATAAAAAGGAAAAAAAAGAAAAATAAAACTAAGCATTAAAACTATTTCAATGTTTCGAGGGTCTTAGTAATCGGAGGTTGGCATCACAAATGTTAACAATCGCGTAAAATAGATCCTTAAAATAAGAGTATGCAAAGCAACTGAGGTTTCTAACAAGATGAGTAACTGGAGGTTGGTATCACAAATATTAACACTCTTGTAAAAAGGCACTTAGAACCAAGGTAAGATATAAAAAGTTTAGAAAGAAATGAGCTTAATTTGTGAAACGCCTACAAAATTCTGTCAAATGACATTTATGAGTAAGGGTAGAGTAAAAGGGAAGATCGGTTTTAGATTCATTTAATTTTTTCAAAGGCATGAGTTTTAGAAGAAAATGAAAAAAAATTGATGCTAGTCTATTGGAGCGTGGATACTTGGTCAAGTTTTGGATTTAGAATCAATGTGAAGGATTTGTGGTTCATGATAGTAAGCATCAAAATTTGCATATGCACGATTGATTTTAGTGCGTGTTTATTATTTTTGTATGATTGTATGTTTAATTATTGCATGTGTGTGTGCACTGTCTGAGAGTGATAGTTTAGGATTAGGATTTTGTGGGTAAATCCTCTGAAAACCCTCACGAGACTTCACTTGTCGACTAGGGGAATCCTATGGGTTTAAAAGGCTTGTTGCATATGCTAAATGCAATTGTGAATCCTACAAAAGTGGATTAGGATTAGGTTTTTAATTTTTTTTTAGGTTAGTTTTGCTCGGGACTAGTAAAATGTAAGTTTGGAGGGATTTGATTGGTTGATATTTTTTAATGTTTCTTGTCTTATATTTTGCTTATTTTTGAGTCATTACATGATGTTTTAATGAGTTTTTACTTGTTTTTGTGTTGTAGGGCCAAATTCCCAAAAGTTGAG
>JAVXUL010142342.1:0-14769 GCA_035590515.1 Trichilia minutiflora
TTATTTGTTTTAAATTATATTTAATTAGCTAGTAGAATACTTGTTGTTATTGTTTGGGATTTCCATATGATTGTTTAATTAGGGAATTCCGTATTTCCGCTGTGTTAGCAACAAGTAGTAGAATCTTGAGTGTCCAATAAATAGTAACAGATTTTGTTTGGGGCACAACAAGATAACTACCAATTGAACTGGTTTATCGTCACGTTGAGAGGGGTTATTCAAATAAAATTCATAATCTATCTCTTTGACGCTTTAATAGAATAACACTTCCGAGATTTGAACTTGTAACTCTTTGAGAGTTTAAATCTTTATCATCGAATTAAGTCATTGCGAGTTGTAATATAGATATATTAATTATTGTTATATATTCTATATAATGTTTTTATTTGTACAATTTTTTTTATATTCTTATAAAAATTATTGTTTAACTTGATTTTATTTCATTAATTTTTATTTAATTAAATTATTTAAAAAATAAAATTATTAATTTTTAAATTTAGGAGCTTAAAATGAAATTTAAATTTTTGAAGAATAAATATAAAGATTAAAAAAGAATTAATTGAATAAAAATAAAATTAATCAACTAAGAGGACTTAATTATAGTGTTTATAAGAAATTTAAAATTTTAACACATGTAAACATTACACAATTGATTTGATTTGATACTTTTGTTTCTCAGTGAAGAGTTCGTTGAATGATTTGTTATTATGATAGTATTTTGTTTCAATGTTAAATATATGATTATCTGTGTTTTCTTTCCTTTTTTTTTCTTTTTTTGCATGATTTTGTTATAATTTATTTTGAGCAAATAAAACTTGAGTGTATGGTACATACAATAGACGTAATAAAAACCCATGAAATCAATTTCAAATCCATAGAAGATCGTCAGCGGCGGCGGGGTAGAAGAGATGAAACGTCAAAAAATCAAACTTTTCCACATTTACGATTTTGAACTAAATTTGATAATTCTTTCAATTTTAGTCCAAAACTAAGTTTAAAATTTTGTAATTTCCACCTAAAGGTTTGTTTGGTTTGTAAATTAGTCCGAATTAAATTTCATTTTGATTTTATGCAAAAGTCATAATTTTTTGATTGTTTCCTTTTATCTTTGTTTATATTTCTTACTAAAAATTAAAAGATTAAATTAATTAAAATGAACTAAAATAGATAGAACATCTATGATTATTTTTTTCCTCTTAGTTTATTAAAATATTAATAATTATTGGCTAAAACAAGTGAAACATTAATTTATGATTATTCTCTATCCTCTTAATTGATTAAAAAATTTACCAACATTTGTCTAAGAGAGGCAAAAAATTTATGATTGTTCTTCTAACTCTTAATTGATTAAAATATTAATAATCATTGATTAAGACAGACTGAGTATCTATGATTATTTTCTTTTCTCTTCTCTTAATTGATTAAAAAATTTAAATTAAAATTAAAATTAGTTAAGAAGGAGGAATAATTGTGATTGTTCTCTTCTCTTAACTGAAGAACGTTAAAATGGTATCAAAGAAGGGTAAAATAAAATACATTAATTAAAATTCAGATTAAATAAATTATGTGCACCAACCATATTACAGATAGTTTGCATGTCTAATGTTATTATATCATTTAATTAATAAAATCAGCCTAATATAAATTAATTATCGGGTACTTTTCGCGTAATTATTGTGAATCTCATCAATAATCTTTGAATAAAATGATAGCTGTTGGGAATAAAAAACTAAGTGCACCACTGTTTTAACTAGCCCCACTTATCCACTCCCGGTATGCTAATGTTGAGATCGAGTTACCACTTACCAATACTACAGTAAACAAAGGATAATATTGTAAATATGCAATCGGTAGCCACTTGGAAGGCATAAATAATATTTTATTACCAACCCCTAGGTTAAGATACTGATGTTGCAATCAAAGGACCTACACCTGTGTCATGTGCAAGATTTCTCCCTTACCTTTATAGGAATAGAATCCAATTACCGTTGAGATATTGAAGTCAAGATCCATAGATATACTAACACATTTAAATTCTCTTATCTAATAGGAAGAGAATCCCTCTTTGATCAATCCTGATGCACTACATGATATTATTCTTGGGTTTCCGTTGGCCCTACCTAAATTTTATACTAGTAAAAAATTTTACATTGATTAACAATTGAAATAAAAATATTTATTAAAATATTATATATTATCAATGATATTATTTGTTTTGATCAACTCTTGAAATCTCATAATTTTACTCTGAATAATAAATTCAAACTTATTCCTAAAGATCTTATTGACAACTTGATTCTAACTCTCTATATATAACTCATAACTTTCTCTCTCATTTTGATGTAAAACTCGTTCTTACCCCATAACCATCTTAAAATCTATTAAAAAACGTTCTTTACTCAGATCTTCTCACCCTGATGTCACTCTCTACCCTCAAAGATCGGAATGTTATAGACTTATTATATTTTTTTCCTGCACGCATAGTCACATATATAAGAATAATTTGATAGCAAATTCTTCACCGTTTCTTCATTTATCCATATCCAATTTTACAAATTAAGTGTAGGTCCTTTGATAATCAAATAACCATTTTTTTCAAAAATATTACAATGACTACTAAATGAAACATATTTTTGATAAACGACATTTTACAATTTTAAACATTCAAATCTACGCATTTATAATGTTTATACACGAAGACGAAAATTTTGCATAGATATGTGTACTGGTTATCACTAAAATTGATACACTCAAATACAATTATGTGGTTCTTACCTTCACTTCAAATTTTAAATTAAACAACAACAGAGCAAGTTTTGCCTCATGGTCTTATATTTGAATTTTTTATTTACGTATTTTTTATTTTTATAAAAATATAATAATAATAATAAAATATTATCAAATCAATTTATATAATAAATTTTGTATTAAAATTTGTACAATAAACACTATTTATTAAAATAATTAAATTTTGATTAATTCAAAATTTGAGTAGAATGAAATAGACTGGGAATATATATATATGAAATTCCAAAACTCTGGAATGCAGTAAGCCAGCAAGTAGTAACTTCTCTTTACTCATTCGTTTTAACCACCTTTAACTGTTAAAACGAAAACGACATTACAAAACTGAGATATCACACTGTTCAAAACCTGACAATATAATAAATTACTCTTCTTACAACGAAAACGACATTGGCTAGATTGAGCATCATATTGTTCACATGTTTGATCAGAAATTAAACTTTTATTCTCATTTTTTATTTTTTCGTTATAATTTTAAACTTTTTATTATAATCACAACAAAATATTTAAAAATTATAGCAGAAAAATTAAAATTATAAATAAAAATAAATAAATAACATTGTCGAGAAAAACTTAATCTTCCAATCATTGAAGCACGACAATTTTAACACATTTTTTTAACTATTCGTATATTACATTCAACTCATTGATGTGGGCTAAGAAATTTTTTCAATTAATACCCTGATGGATTCAAAGACTTTATGTTCATTACATATACAAATTAAATGTGATATTAAGTGTAATATAGATATATTATTGTTATATATTCTATATAATGTTTTTATTTGAACAATTTTTTTTTATATTCTTGTAAAAATTATTGTTATACTTGATTTTACCATGTTAATTTTTATTCAATTAAATTCTTTAAGAGATAAAATTTTTAATTATTAATTTTTAAATTTAAGAGTTTAAAATTAAATATAAAATTTAGAGAATTAATATAAAGATTAAAAAGGAGTTAATTGAATAAAAATAAATTAAGTCAAGAGCATTTAATTGTAGTATTTATAAGAAATTTAATTATTTTTGTAGATTAAAAGAACTTAGGGATCAAAGCAAAAGGATGCAATTGAAATTTAACAAGATTTAAATGTTAAAATCTCAAAGAATAGGGATACGTGTTAGGAATGGAATCAAAGAAGAGTTTGATGAACGATTAGTGATTATGATATTATTTTGTTTCAATGTTAAATAAATGTGTATCTATGCTTTTTTCTTGATTTTGTTATAATTTATTTTGAGCAAATAGAAATCCCTATTACTTTAGTTAACGATATTTTGATCATTTTTTTATTTAAAAATATTTTTATCATTTTATCGTATACTTATGCGAGTATGATTAATGAGTAAAGAACTCGAAAATGAGACTTCGTATAGGATTTGAAAACTATTTAGATGAAAAATTGCTATAAATGAAAGAGTTCCATTGATTTATCAATTGAATATTCAAGGTTCGAAACGAAATTTTTTATTATTTTTAAAAAGAACTTCAAACCTTTTGTCTTTATTTTTTTACTTTAAAAATTAATTTTAATAAATCCTATCAAACACATTATTTTTATTTCTAAAAATCCCATATTAAGAAAAATATAAAATTAACAAGCCCTCTCTAAAAATTTAAACACAAGATCATTATCTTGATATCATACTAGTAAATATCATTTGATTGTAGCATCGATCACGTTACTTAGTAAAAACATTTGGACAAACTTAATTAATTGAGAGACACATCACACTTGTACCACAAGCAATATGTTCATTCGATCATCAATTAAGTGGTCCCAATAGTTTTATATCAAATTAATACGTGAAAAAGATGTTGCCAACTTGTCAATCTCAAGTGTGACAGAGAATTAAGGACTTGAACCAAATTTCAAAATTTATAGTGAAAGATATGAGACGCATATTTTAAAAAGAAAATGTTCACTAATTGTAGAAAATAACAGACAGCTGCTTTCCATAATTTTGTCACATTAAAAATCATTCAATGGCCGACTGGGTTGTGTGGTTGTGATGGTAAGGTTTGGGATATTGTGGTAAGTGTCCTAAGTTCAAATTATCATAATGTCTTATTGACGTGTTAAGGTGGAGGTTCCGATTTATTTCTGTACTTGGTATCACTATAAGTGGTCCTGCACACGTGCCTAATAGTTAAGAATAGGGTCATGTAATCTACGATTATGGGCTCCATGAGAGTTAATACCTATCCTCGTGTGTGACTGGACGCCGTAATAATGGCTAAGTATGAAAGGTTTCGGGTTTTATATATATATATATATATATTTTTGTAACCCAGAACCTTCCATACTCAATCATCTATATATATAATAATTATATAATATTATTATATTAATTTATATAAAAAATTAATTTTTTGACGTTATAAATTAAATTAACTAATATCGACCGATGATATTTATAGTATAATTATTATTTACTACAGTAATATTGATAATATATATTAATTGTGTCATATAACTGAAACGTTATATAGTTTAACTTGATAAGTATGTGTTGCTTGATTTAATTAATAACATTTTTTGGATAATATTTAAAATTTTAACCCCAAATCTCACTATATTATCAAATTTATATATATGACAGTATTCTTGCACAAAATATTTTGAGATACAATGCGAGTTACAAAATATTTTTAGTAACCTATTAATTTTAAAAATTAAGAAATATTTTTGTGTGCACCACCACGTAACAGAAAGTTTGCATATCTCATGTAATTGTATCATTTAATAGTATTATCTAAAGTTATTGTATCATTTAATTGTTAAAATCAGTTTAATATAAGTTAAATATCTGATACGACACCCGATTGGGTGGTCGAGGTGGTAAGATTATGGGATGTTGTGATCTGTGTTCAGGTTTCAAATTGTCATAATGTACATCTCGATTGACACGTTAAGATGGAAATTTTGATTTATTTTTGTGTTTTGTGTTTGGTACTACTACGGGTGGTCTCTGCATATGCGTCTAATAATTAATGATAGGGTCATGTGATCTACGGTTATGACCTCTATAAAAATAAATACCTATCCTCATGTGTGGCTGAATGCTATAATGATAATTGAGTATAGAAGGTTTGGGATTAAAAAAAAAAATCCAATTCAATTTGTACTTGTCCCTAATCTCATATATAATCTGGGAATAAAATTGTAGCCACTCGATTGATTCCATTACTTTTTCTAATGAAAAGAAGACCATTGGATTGGGGCACTCTCTATCATCATCAATAATTGAAATTCTATTTGGAATCTATTTCCTGACTAAATAAGAATATAAAAAAATTAAAAATAAAATATCAGTGAATGGATAAGGCATGAAAGGACTTACAAATTGGTTAGGATTTATTAACTAGGAGAGATGAGTTTATCACAATTTGTAAGGTTATAAAAGAAACTCCTGTAAGTTTGCTTTTCTAAAATTGCTATTATCATTATCATATAATAAAATGACAATAATATCCAGCTTATAGAGTTAGATTTTGAAAATTTAAAGTAGAACGCAATTTTTTATATAAATTTTATTCATACAAACTAGTCACATATTTGTATACATGATAATACTTGAATTTGCATATCAATTCATAGGATACCAATTAGTTTTTAAGTAATTGTTGTTTTTTTATAACAATATAGCAGTGACTGCTTGATTATTATGGACGACTTTTCATATCAAGTTGAATGCAAATTTCATCTTCCAACTTTATAAAATTTGTATTGTAAAGCAAGAAGGCAACCGACAACCAAACACGGTTGATTGATGCTTAATCTAATCAATAACTCAACTACGTAATTTAATACTACTCATCTTCTTTCATCCAACATTAGTATATAGAGAGAGAAAGACCCATCTCTTCATCGCCACATGTAAAAACATTCGACTCTCATGGCTTTAACTGGCTTATGGGAAATCTTCTTCTTCCTCCTTGCAATCGTTTGCTTCGTTTCTCTTCTACTTTTAAACAATAACGATGGAATCCCAAGAAATTTTCCGGTCGTTGGAATGCTCCCACAGCTGCTAATCAATGTTCACAGGATTCACGATTGGTGTACAGAAGTTTTAGCAAGAACTCAATGCACTTATCGATTCAGAGGTCCTTGGTTTGCTAACATGGATATGTTATTCACAGTTGATCCGGCCAATATTCACTACATAATGAGCAAAAACTTCTCCAATTTCCCCAAAGGGCCTGAATTCAAGGAAATATTTGATGCTTTGGGAGATGGGATTTTCAATTCGGACTCAGATTTGTGGAGAAACCAAAGGAAATTTGCTCAAGCTACGATGAATCATCATAGCTTCCAAAAGTTCTTACTGAAGACCACTCAGGATAAAGTGGAAAATGCGATCATTCCAGTGCTGGATCACGTCGTCAAGCAACGAATAGCAGTTGATTTACAGTATTTGTTACAGACATTTACGTTTGATTGTACATGCCTACTTGTTACGGGTTATGATCCAGGATGTTTATCTCCAGAATTTCCTGAAGTTCCATTTTTCAGGGCTTTGGAACAAGTTGAGGAAGCAATATTTTACCGCCACGCTGTGCCGGAAAGTGTATGGAAGCTACAAAGATGGCTTGGAATTGGAGAAGAGAAGAAAATGAAAAAATCGAAGGAAACCCTAGATCGTGTAGTGTTTGAATACATACGAAGGAAAAGAAAAGAGTTGAAGGAAATCAATTTACAAAATTTACAGAGAGAAGAAACAGGTGTCGATCTGTTGACAGCATACATGGATGAAGAAAAAACCAAGGGATCAAATTTAAATTCTGAAGATGACAATTTCCTGAGAGATTCAATTCTGAATTTCATGATTGCCGGGAGAGACACAACAAGTTCTGCTCTAACTTGGTTCTTCTGGCTCCTTTCAAATAACCGCAAAGCAGAAACCAAGATTAGGGAAGAGCTGAAATCAGTAATTCCAGGAGCAAATTTCGGAAAAAGGTTGAAATTCGACATACAAAAGTTACACAAACTGGCCTATCTGCATGGAGCCTTGTGTGAAGCTTTAAGACTATTCCCACCAGTTCCATTCCAACACAAGATCCCATTGGCACCGGACACTCTTCCGAGCGGCGACCAAGTCAATCCAAAGACGAAGGTCATGTTTTCCTTGTACGCACTGGGGAGAATGAAGTCAATTTGGGGTGAAGACTGCTTGGAATTCAAGCCTGAAAGATGGATTTCGAAGAATGGAGAGATCAAACGCGAGCCGTCCTACAAGTTCTTGTCTTTCAACGCCGGTCCGAGGACTTGCATAGGGAAGGAAGTCGCATTTACCCAAATGAAGGCGGTTGCGGCCGCCATTGTTCATAACTTTGACGTTGAGGTAGAGGACGGACAGAAACTTGGCCCTAACGTTTCCATTATTCTTCACATGAAGAATGGTTTGAGGGTTAGGGTGAAGGATAGATGGAACAAGGATGAGTTTGCGTAGGATAAATTATACTTTTCTCGCCTTTTTCTGTGTGTTTTACTTGACATCAAAGAGTGTTTAGTGCTTATCAAAATATTAATCCGTTTGCATATAATTTTAAGTATTTTGTTGCAATATTGTATCATTGTAAGTTGGTATCTTGATAAGAAAAGAATAATGGGTTGAGGGTTAAGGTTCCGGATAAATAAATGGGTTAAACAAGGGTGAATGACCACAAATTCAGACGGACAAGTCAAATAAAAAAGAGGAAATTAAACCAGTAAGCTACAATTTTTTAAAATTTATTTGTATAAATACTTGATTTAAATAAATAAAATAAAATCCTTCTCATATATTATGTGTTTTAGTATAAACATTAAATATTTTGCACTCAATTTCAAAAAGAATACACACTAAAGAGGTTGGATTCTCCTACATTCTCACGCTTGTATAGGAGAACAAACTTTCAATATGGCAACGAATAAGTAAATAAAAGCATGTAAGTCTGTGTTGAGTTATTATTTTATTGATTTTCAAGTTTAAATTAGGTAATATTCAAAAAAAAAAAAATTGTTTCTAATTATATAACTCTCTCTAGCTCGCGTGGATTAAAATAATTATACTTAAAATTTTAGTAATAACTCAACATGATATCATAATAAATTGATCTCATATTCATGTTCGAAAGATTTCTTTTCTTTGATTTATAAACATGTAATTACCTATGATTGTTGCACAGTGTCTTTTGTCATATAATTATTAGCATATTTAATTGCGTATGGTACTTGAATAGAGCTAGGCCCATGAAAGATGTGGACAACAAGATCTTACGGAACTTTGTTTTAAGGACTACCACTTCCTTAAATATGATCATAAATTAGCCACGTCATTCTTTTATAAAGCTACACAGCAAAGTTACAGAACTCGCTGAGATACAAAAGAACCAAGGGATCAATGATGCCATGTTATCAAATTTGAGGATGTTCATTTTTAATTGTACCATCTTATCAAATAAGTACATGAAAGACTTTTCTCATAAATAATTGTCATTTCAAGTATTAGTATCTTTGTTAAATTCTTAACAACAAATCTGAATATAATTCAATTTTAGTTATGAAGATGTTTTAAAATTATTTATTTTTTAAAGAACTATATATAAACTTTATCAGAACCAAAAAAATAAACTTTGGCTAGGTTAAAATAATGAGTCTTTTTTCTCAAAAAAATGAAATTATTAAAATTGTGCCTTGGAATTTCTCAAAATATAGAATTTATTATATATATTGATATGAAATCACTACATCAATACTCTCAACAATTTTTCTTAGTTTAAACAGATTTGTTTGGGAAAAAATTAAAACAATTGGATAAAAGAAGAAAAATCATGACTAGGAGGTTAGTGTGGCCAACTAAAAAATGATTAAGAAAGTAATTAAAGGCTATTTAAACCCTGAGGTCAGAGTGGTATTTTAAAGCATTTACAAACACGTTTAAGGAATTTGGAAAAATAAATTTTTCTATAATTAATAACAACGACAATTTTGATAACTTGATGATACAAAACTCCTTTATACAATCCTTGATTTTGCAATCAAAAATATATCATTAATTATTCCATAACATAATTGATGCAACAATTCTCATCAACTGTGAATTCAGCAAACACAGAAGCAACAACACCAGAAAAAAATGCAGAACACTTTCACCATCAACCACCTAGACAAGTAACCAAGAAAACTCAGAAGAATCAAACAACTCTCAAGCTGTAATTCAACCCTCCAAAAACTCTCCAAACAAAGAATGAATAATGCTGGAACAACCAGCAATCAAAGAATAAAAGAAAACAAAGAATCAGAGAAGAAAGAAATGAATTCCAAGAAAAAATGACAGTAAACGGAAACCAGAAAGTATGAACTCCAGTTTTTGAATGAATCCACCGAAAGAATTTTTCGGTGCCTTTAATTCCATTTCATTCTCCTGTTTTTATACACAAAAAAATTATACAATTATAGCTGTACAAGCCACGTTCCTCTCCAGCTCATTTTCTTGAATCTTTTAACTCCAATCAAGAACCTTCAAGATTCTGCAAGAGTCTCTCTCCCAGTTAGTTATTTAACTAACTTTCAAACTCAGCAGCTTCTTATCCAGCTAGAAACACTACTCCACGTCAGCTTCTCTCATTTGTTTAAACTTGTAAATCAACAATCAACATCAACAATTAATAATTAAAATATGTTTAACACACTTAAAACACATATATCTTACGAAAAATAATTTTTCATAACCAACTCATTATGTGAGCTTTGTATCTAAAATCTAGGGATAATATGATTATTTTATATAATATTAATATATAATATTTGAGGCTTAATAATTAATTCGAGTATTTAGTTTGGTTAAGATAGAATTTTGAAGTTATTAACACAGGGACTTAAACAAAATTAAAAGTTTGTTTTATTTACAAGTTGACTAAAATGATATTTACCAAAAGTGATGGGTATAGGACGCAAGTATCAATACATGTTTGTGACCGAACAAAAGTATTGATACTTTGAATCTGAGTATCAATACTTGCGTATAAAAAGTGTGATACATCAGAAAAGATAAAGGCGAAGTTTCGTGTATGAAAGTATCAATACTTTTAAAAAAAGTATTAATACTCTTAAGTCAATATTGAATATATTTTATAAGAAAACATTGATACTTATAGTCAAAGTATCGATATTTAAGGCCCTAGTATCGATCTTTATTTATGACAAGTACGATACGTTTGGGATGACTAAGGACGAGAATGCATATAAGTATCGATACTCGTAAAGAAAGTATCGATACATTAAGGTAAATTATGAAATGTATCGATATTTTATAGTGAAAGTATAGGTACTTTCTGCAGATTTGCATGCACCGATAGTAATCCTTGTTGAGAAGATGCATTAAGCAGAAAATTATCAATCACCTTGGCACATATCAGAACTACATACTTACCCTTGTTGTTATAAATGAAGACTCAGAGGGTGACCTTAGAATGTGGTCAGAATAAAGTGATGGTCGCTAATTTCATAATGAGACCGACCTTAACAGATCAAATAAAGGAGAAATAAATGCAAGATCCGGATTTAATCAAGGCTTGTAAAGGGATTATGAATGATAACTCAGAGGATTATTACATTACTCAAGATGGAGTTATGATATTGAGAGGCAGCGTATATGTACCCAATGATGATAAGTTGAAAAGGGCAATCATAGAAGAAACCCATTGTTCAGTTTTTACCATGTATTCTAGTAGCACAAAAATGTATCAAATTATTAAAGAGAATTATTGGTGGCCAGGTATGAAAAAAGAGATTGCAGAGTATATTGCCAGATGTATGACATGCCAACAGATTAAGACAAAGCATTAGAAGCTAGCTGAAATATTACAATCATTACAGATACCAGAGTGAAAGTGAAAACACATAACTATAGATTTTGTAGTTGGTCTACCTCGAATATAGGTAGGACATAATACTATTTAGGGAGTTGTTGATTGACTGACCAAGTTAATATATTTCTGCCAATCAAAATCAAGCATTCAATAGACAATTTAGCTAGGCTATATGTGGAAGAAATTGTAAGATTGCATGGAGTACCCGTTATAGTTTTATCATATCGAGATCCTCAATTTATATCTTAATTCTGGCCTAGTATTCAGAAAAACATGGGCATGACATTGAATTTTAACTCAGCATTCTATCTTCAAACTGATGGTCAGTTTGAGAGAACCATCAGACACTAGAAGATATGTTGAGGGTTTGTGTAATGAATTTTCAAGGAAGCTGGGACATTCATCTACCCTTACTTGAATTTGTTTACAATAATGGTTATCAAGATAGTACAGGTATAACTCTATATGAGGTTTTGTATAAAGAAAATGTAGAATACCTTTATGCTGGGATAAAGTAGGCAGGAGATAACTAAGTAATGTAGAGTTGATAGAAGCAACTGCAAAAAAGATTAAAATCATTCGAGAAAGACTGAAGATAGTTCAAGATCGACAGAAGTCGTACTCATAAAAGCAACGTTGAGAATTGGAATTTGAAATAGGAGACATGGTATTCTTGAAAGTATCGCTATGGAAGGAAGTAATTACATTCAGGACTCAAGAAAAAGTCCATCCCCAATATACCGGCCCTTTCAAAGTCATAAAAAGAATTAGACCCATGGCGTATCAATTAGAATTGCCTCCCGAGATGAAAAAATCCATAATGTATTTCAAGTCTTGATGCTTAAGAAGTATGTTCCCGATCTAACACACGTCATAGGATCTTCACTAACTAAGTTACGAGATGACCTAAGTTGTAAAGTATAACTAATGGCAATCTTAAATCGTCATGATTGGGTCTTACGGAGGATGATCGTTCTGATGGTAAAAGTATTATGATAAAGTGCTACAATGGAAGAGATGACATGGGAATCTAAGGCGCAGATCCAATGCCAACACCTATACTTGTTTCAATGCTAAGGTACGCAAATTTTGATGATAAAATTCTTTTAAAGGAGTAGAATTATGAGCTCTGTACTTCAAAACTATGGGTAATACAGTTATTTTATATGATATTTTTATGCATGCATGTGCTTAATTACTAGATTGTCGATGCACCATTAAGATTTAATAATTAATTCGATCATTTATTTGATTAGCATTAAATTGTAAAATACAGAAATTTGAACCAAATTAAAAGTTAATTTTATTTACAAGTGGACTCGAATGATATTTGCCAAAAATGATGGGATAGAATCTAAGTATCAATACTTATCTGTAACCAAAGAAAAATATATGTATTGATACTTAAAGCTCAAATATGGATACTTGCTCACAAAAAGTGTGATAAATCAGAAAAGACAAAGGCTAAGTTTTATGTGTGAAAATATCAATACTTTTAAAAAAAATATCAATACTCATAAGTTAGGATTGAATGTATTAAAATTTTATAAGGAAAAGATCAATACTTATAGTAAAAATATCGATACTTGATGTCTCAGTATCCATACTTATTTATAAAAAATATGATATGTGTAGAATAACAAAGGATAGAAACGCCTCTTTGTTTTCAAATATTATAACCTTAGGGAGTAACGGTGGACAATAGAAGGCATAAATAATGAAAACATGGGTAATTAAGGAAAATGGAGTCGGAATTTTGTTGGGTTTTCGGAAGAGAAGGCAAGAATGAGTAAGCTGGCGGGAATTTGGAAATGAAGGATATTTTGCATTCTCACAAAATTTTAGCGAAGAGAAACAGAGATTTGTTTTCAAGTATAACCTTGATGAGATGCATAGTTAGGTGGAACCAGCAGAATGTTAATTAGCTTTTGGTTTATTTTTTATTTTTTCATAAATTGGTTTATTTTTAAAATAAGGGCGGGTTTATTTGTAACCTATTTTTATTATGAGTTATCAAATTTTAATTAAAAAAACTTATTATAAAATTATTTTTAATTTAAATTATTATTAAAAATAATTTAATTTAAATATATAAAAAAATATTACTAACCCATATTAAACACACTCATCCGTGATTTTTTATTTTAATCCCTAATTTTTTTTAATATCAAAATAATTGATCATAAATTTTTACAATCATAAAAATAAAATCAATATTTAGAAGAAGTGAAATGATTAAAAACTATATTTTTACAATATTAATTTTATAAATTATCCTTATACTTCGTAAATTATTTGGGATGAGTTTGTAAAATATTATATTTAATTGTAGATATATTTTATTTTAATTTAATCAATTATATTTTAGTAATTTTTAATTTTTTATACTTTTACATATTCAAATTTAATTGAATTTTTTTAAAAAATAAAATCAATAATTTTCTCAGTTTTGTAATTTTCTTATTGCATAATATAAATTTATAAAATTTACAAATATTTTAATTAAATATTAATAAAATTCTTGAAAATAAAAGTTATTTTTTATTTTTTTTAAATAACTGTATTTAAATAAAAAAATATTATGCAAATAAATTCACCCTTAAAATAATGTGTACATTTATATAATTTTTGGTAGTACTTTGTAGATGATCAAAAGATATACACAGACAATTTATTTTATTTAAAAAATTTTCTGAATAAACGCAAGCACAAAATCCTACAATTGAAGAGGGAATTAACATGTAACTCCCTACGATTTGGAAAATTACTTAAATGGAGAAAATACTAAAAAATACAAATAAACCCCTAAAGTTAACCGCAATTGCTTTACCATCCAGGGGAAGATGAGCTAAGAACTGAGCCCATGTTACCCAGAGCATCTGCAACACCTAATACAAGTGGGTCAATGGAAATTGTTGTCAGTTGATGTTAGGGATTGGTGCCTTGCATCCATCCCACATTGTCTAGTTAATTGCTCTACTCCCTTCCCTTAGCCTATAAATAAGAGGGGGATGTTGGGTTTTAGAGAGTGTGAGATAATTGAGAGTTTTGGGCTTTGGGTCTTTTATAAAATTAGGCCTATAAGTCTTTGGGTCCTTGAAATT
>JAVXUL010142363.1:0-14766 GCA_035590515.1 Trichilia minutiflora
CTTGTTATATAGTGTTACATGCTTACAACCTAATCCACCTAAAAAGGAGATCCTTTAGGGGTAGTATTTCTTTAACATCTCCGCGTGCCAGGCTTTGCTCAAGAGATTGTCATCTGACCGTCCTAGCTTGTAGGTTCCTAGTCTAACTGCCCTGACCACTTGATAAGGCCCTTCCCAATTGGCACCGAGGGATCCTTCTGATGCTACCCGGGTATTGAGGGTGATTCTCTTGAGTACGAGATCACCTTCTCTCAATGAAAGGGGTCTGACCCTTTGATTGTAGGACCCGAACACTTTTTGTTGGTGGGCAGCTGTCCTGATCAAAGCACGATCCCTAGCTTCCTCTCTCAAGTCTAGATCAAAACGCATTACTTGTTGATTTTCTTCTTCACAAAAATGAGAGTACAGAAAATCAGAATATCCATTTTAACTGGGATTACTGCTTCAGACCCATAGCCTAAGAGGTAGGGCGTCTCACCCATGGCAATCTTTGCCGTGGTCTAATAAGCCTATAGTACTTCAGGGAGTTTATCTACCCAGGCTCCTTTTCTCTCACCCAGCTTTTTTTTAAGAAGTTTCTTGATGGTTTTGTTGACTGCTTCAACTTAACCATATACTTTTGGACGAGCCAGGGAGGCCAGCCTTAGATCAATGTTCTATTCGTTGTAGAATTTCCTCATTCTCTTGTTATCAAATTGCTTCCCATTATTCGTAATTAGGGTGTTAAGAATTCCATACTGATAAAGAATGCTCTTCAGAATGAAAGCAATGGCATTCTTCTCAGTGATCTTGGATAAGGTTCTGCTTCTACCCATTTTATGAAGTAGTCAATGGCCACAATGAAGTACTTCGCCTGGGCCCTGGCAGTTGGAAAGGATCTTATTAGGTCAAGCCCCTATTATGCGAAAAGCCAAGGACTCAGTAGGGAGATCAAGTTTTCTAGAGGTTGCCTGGGTACATTTGCATATACCTGACAAGCGTGGTATCATTGTACAAGTTGGTGAGCATCTTCACTCATAGTGGGCCAGTAATATCCCTATCTCAGCACCCGATAGACCAGATTCCTACTGCCACTGTGGTTACCACAGTCCCTTGGTGCATTTTATCCAGCACCCTTTCTGCTTCCTACGGGGTCAGACATCTTAATTACGCTTTTTTGATTCCTCTCTTATATAGAATGCCCTCTATTACAGTAAATCTGACAGCTTTTCTCTGAAACCTGAGAGCCTCATTCTTGTCAGGGGGTAGGGTGCCCTCACTGATGTACCTCAAGATAGGGTCTATCCATGTTGAGAGTTCTCCCTGAGCCGTTAAGACACTGATGATCTCAGGTGAAGAGGTGCTCTTTTATCCTAAGGTTTTCACTAGGACTGCTCCGAAAACATTTTTCATGAAGGACGAGACAAGTTTGGACAAGGCGTCAGTCAGGATATTCTCAGACCGGAGAATTTTTTGCATCTTCACTTTCTTGAACTGGCTAATTAAACGGTATGCCTCCAAAAGATAAGCCTTCATACTTTCCTCCTGAGTTTGATACACCCCACTTAGGTGGTTCACTAGTAGTTGGGAGTCACTATAAGTAGTGAGTGTGCGAACTCGAATCTCTTGCACTGTTCGTAAGTCTTGTCAACAAAGCCTTATATTCTGCTTCATTGTTAGTTACAGGAAAAAGAAACCGTAAAATGTACCTAACTTCTTTCTTCTCTGGATCGATGAGTATGATGCCCGCTCCTCCCCTACTTTGGCTAGTTGACTTGTCAATCCACAGGTTCCAGGTACCCGATTCCTCGGGGTCAGGGTGGTCTTCCTTCATTTCTTTAGGTTGGCAGGAGGGCTGGGCAATGGCCATTTTCTCAGTCTCGGTTTGTTCCGCTATAAAGTCTGTAAGGGCTTGCCCTTTGATTGCCTTTCGAGGCTAGAATTCCATGTCGAATTCGCTGAGCTCTACTGCCATTTCATCAATCTGCCTGACAAGTTAGATCAGTGAAGAATTTATCGAAGTGGCTGGCTGGTGAATACCACAATGGGATGCGCTTGAAGTAGGGTCGCAACTTTCTCTCAGATATAACCAGTGCGAGGGACAACTTCTCTGATGCGGGATATCGTGTCTCGGTATCTAGTAGAGCCTTACTTATCTAGTAGATAGGCCTTTGTATCTTTTAGACATCCTCCTTCACCAGGACTGAGTTGATTGTATGCTCATTGACAGCCAGGTAGAGATATAATGTTTCCTTCAAAGAAGGGATCGCTAGCTGCGGGGCGGAAGCTAAATATTCCTTGAGGTGTGCGAATGATTCCTCGCATTCTTATGGCCTTTCTTATGGCCTTAAAGAAAGGATAACATTTGTCAGTGAACTGCGAAATGAAACGGCTCAAGGTAGCCAATCTTCCCGTTAAGCTCTGTAGCTCTTTCAAAGTGTTGGGCCTTTTCAAGTCTATAATGGTCTGTATCTTCTTAGGGTTGGCTTCAATTTCCCTCTCGCTAACCATGAAATCAAGGAACTTTCCCAACCTGACCCCGAAGGCACACTTTTCAATGTTGAGCTTTAGTTGATACTTCCTGAAAAGAACAAAAGCCTGCTCCAAGTGGTGGGGGTGGACAGTAGCTCGGATGGACTTTGAGATCATGTCATCTACATAGACCTCCACGGAATTTCCTATCAATGGTTTGAAGACCTTATTCATCAATCTTTGGAAGGTGGCCCCAGCATTCTTCCAACCGAAGGGCATAACTTTGTAATAGTAAAACCCTTGATCTGTGATGAATGCTGTCTTTTTCTGGTCAGGGGGATGCAGTAGAATCTAGTTGTACCTTGAGAACGTATTCATAAAGCTCAGCAGTTCATAGCCCGCTGTAGAGTCAACTAGCTAATCAATTCGGGGCAGGAAAAAATTGTCCTTTGGGTAGGCTTTATTAAGATTGGTGAAGTCAACATACATTCTCTAGCTTTCATTAGCTTTTTTGATCAATATGACATTTGTCAGCTAGTCTGGGTATTTGACTTCCCTGATAAAACCTGCCCTGAGTAATTTGTCCACCTCTTTCCTAATAGCTGTTTGTCTTTCACCATTAAAGACCCTTCTTTTTTGTCTGATCGACTTATGTGAGGAACTGACCTCTAAATGATGAACCATAACCCTTTTGTTAATACCTGGCAGATCTTTGTGACTCTAGACGAATACATCTATATTTCACCTCAGGGTCTCGACCAAGTCTTGCCTTTGCTCAGGGTTTAGCTGGGTTCTGATCATTACAATCCTTTCAGGATGTAGTTGATCTAACACCACGTCGGTTAGAGTTTCTTCTAGCTTTAGTCTAGGGGCTCTCCATTATCCTCGATCTGCCCACTGGTTGAGGTGGCAGCTTGTTCTCCTGTACTCGTTTCTTCGCTGATCCTGAGAGCAAGATCCTAGGCCTGATCAGTAGGAGTCTCCAAGGGTCTCTTGCGAGTGTAATAAGTTTGTTTGGAGGAAGTGGTAAAACACGACCTCGCCTCCCTCTGGTTTCCCTTTATAATACCAATTTCTTATCCTGCTCTGAATTTTAACTTCAGATAGTGGATGCTCTCCACAGCCTTGGTGTTCTTGAGGAAAGGTCTTCCCAGGATGGAGAAATAGGGGATTTTTAAATCTACTGCCTGAAAACAAACCATTGTCATTTTCTGGTAAGTTCTTTCTCCTATGGTGATCGACAGCTGTATTGATCTCAAGGGAGTAATACAAGAATCCCCAAATCCGTGCAAGGTGAAATTAGGTGGAGTCAACTCCAAATCTTCTATGCCCAGAGCATCTAACGTATCTTTAAAGATTGTATCAGCTGAACTTCCTTTATCAACCAGGATTTTATTGACTTATTTGGAAGCGATCCCCATCGCAACCACCAGCGCATTATCGTGAGGGTAGTGAACTCCTACCTCATCTTTGTCTGTAAACATAATGGGGATGGTAGCTACTCTTGGCCTTTTATCTGTCCTCATATTCATTACATGGATGTCTGCAGAATGACTAGGCAGCGAATATCAATCATAATTCTTGTGAGAGTTGTTCGATAGTCCCGTCAACGTAGGCTCTCCTAAGATGACCATGAAATCTGGGTTAGCATCAGGGTAATCTTCATCCTCCTGACGTGATCCGGATCTTGGGAGCATATGCTGAGAATTAATGTAATTCGTAAGATAATTGTTTTTGACCAGCACCTTGATCTGATTCTGTAGATCCTCACACTGATCAGTAGTGTGACCAACTTCCTTATGAAATTCGTAGAATCGACCCTTGCTTTTCTTCAGCCATCTTTCCTGAGGTTGCTTCCTCCTGGTTGGGGCTGCTTGCGATTCTTCCTTCATCCTTAGCAGCATCTCCCTTTCAATCTCAATCTCGTCTAATAGCTCCATTTGTCCTGCTTCATAAGTGTCTATTGTACGCTTATGCACAGCGTACCAAACCCTCTCTAGTCGTAAGCTTTTTTTCAACCCTTCTAGAGCCAAAGGGTGATGGTATGCTCCCAACTCTATCACTTCTTCGTGATACCTCTGCACAAAGCTTTTTAAAGTCTCCCCAGCTCCTTGGCGTATCGACAGTAACGAGCTCAAATTTTAACTGATGGCCACTTCCCCTTTAAACTCGTTTTCAAAAAGCGCCACTAGTTGATTGAAGCTATTGATGTTGCCTGGTGGTAAATTCTTGTACCAGCACCTTGTCAGTCCTTCCAAAGTCAGGGAGAAGGGTCTGCAGCTCAGTCAAGCATTAAATCAGCGTCATTTCCCTGAAAGTGTCAACATGCAAGGAGGGTTTGGTCTTCCCTAAATAGGGAGGTATTAAAGGCATTTTAAATTTCTTGGGGAGGAGTAAGGACAAAATTTCTTCTGAGAGAGGTGATTTGATTCCAGAAATTGGAGCCCTTTTTATTCCTGGGTCCCTCTCCTAAGTAAGGATATTGTATCCCTCAATCTCATGCAACATCCTCCTTATGCAATCCTCCATCTCCTTCCTGTTGACAGCAGTAGCTGCCTCTTTTTTTGGGGCATACTTCTCGTTAAGGTAAACCCTCATATCTGTAGAGGCCAGGCTATGCTCCATTCTTGGTCGATTCACCTCTTCATGATCTTCCCCTGCCCTATTTTCTCAAAGTTTGTGCCCTTTATAAATTTTAAAGAGGGTGTTAATCCCCTGTGGCACGTGATGTTCCTCGAACACTTCGGTTATTTTTGCCTTTCCTTTCTGCCTGGCTGTCAATCTTTGCTCAGGAACCTGACCACAAGCTTCCCTGGATCATCGAAGTCTTTTTACACCATCATTCTGGGGAGTTTGGCTTTCCTATTCTCCGAGGCAAATGGTGTTCTCCCTCCACATAGGGAAACAGGTTTCTTGGCCATCTGACTTCTGATCTCCATTAATTTCCTCTCTAATGCCTCGGCTCTGCTGACGAGGAATCTATCCATACGTCAGCTCCCTGATTGAGGCACCTCCCGCATCAAGAGGACCCTCCCCCCTCCACGGATAGTGCTTTCACTGGAACTAGAGCCCTCCTCTTCTTGCCTTCTTTCTGTCATTTTAAAATTTTCTAAGTTAGAAAATTTTTCAAGAAATACTGTTCTTCTTCCTTCCTTCACGAGAATGGTGCTTCAATGGCTTTTTGTTTATTCCCACAATCGGCGTTAGCTATTGGTGCAAGAATTATTCGTGGACCCTCCTCACAGCCAATGTGGAATGACTTAGCTGATGAGGTGTGAGGCGATGTGGCTACCGTTGAACGGTGACTCTCCACTGGCGGACGATAAGAAATATGGCTGTTTTCGACAGGATTCTACCTCTTAAACCTGTGAAAAGATAACACCTTCAGAGTGATACCGGGAGAGATTCCCAATGAAAAAACTCTGATGCCTAAGTCAGAAAGGAATGTGAAGAAAGAAAGTGTATATTTCTGACGAACTAAAGAGAAAAGAGTAAAAAAGGAGACTAAGTGTTTAAGAAACCAAGATCAAGAATATTAGCAATCTTCAAGTGGCCGAACGTGCAAGGATCCAAAGAGCCAAAAAGTGAAGAAGAAATTGAAGAAGAAGTCGTCAGAGAAAAGTTGTTTAAGAGGTTAAAAGTCATTGATGAAGTAGGAGACCCAAAAAAAAGAAGGATCCTTTTTTGTTAGAAAAAGTATAGTATATATAGTGCCCTCCTGAATAGTGAATTGGTATCGAAGAATGGGAAGGATGTGATATTTGATATGGGACAGTATGCAGTCGAATTTTATTAATGCTACTGACACATCTACAGGTTTGCAGACCTAGCACCGTCCCATCATCGAAAAGTAGTCAGAGGATGGGACAGGTGCATTGAATAAGTCAACTGTCAACAACCATTCCTATTTTTGAGTGGGAGGAGCACATGTTCGTTAATACCCTGGCTAGGAACTTCTTATGAACTATCTGTGGAGAAAATCCCGGCCTGAGACGATTCCCCTGAGAATAAGCCCATTCTTTTGATACCTGAGGTGGTGATAATTATGAGGTGAGTTTTGCCTGAGACTGCGGGATCTCTAAACAGGGAAATCTTTAGATAAACTTCACCTGAGATCGTGGATTTCCTGAGAAGGGGAGATACCTAGGATGGAGTATTCCTGAGTCAAAAACCGTATGAGATTCCCCTAACCCCCTGCCACGTGTCCTGCTGTCAAGGGATCCATGTGTCAGCTTGCATTTTCCCCCCAACAACTAATAAAAGCAATAAAGGTGTTATTAGGATAAAAGTTAGAATATTTCAAATAATATTGGAATTATGCTGTTGACATTTTAAAAATGAAACAAATAGATTTGTTATTAAGATAATCAAATTTAATTATATATCACTAAAATGACATATACTATTATATTTTGCCCAGTAAATGTCATCCAAAAAGAAGGTAAATTGTATGAAATGATAATTTAAAAAAATTAAAAATTTTATTAAGTGATTAATGCAACTATTGATGACAAATGTAATGGTCAAATAATTTATGATAAGTGTAAATGTAAAGAGAGAGAGAGAAATACAAACAAAAGATTTTTATAATGGTTCGATAATTAGATCTGTTTGGGTATTTTTATTGAGGCCCAGTTCAAAGTTTAAGGCCCATCATACGGAGATAACTCTCCCCCCGAATCCTCCAATACAACAATGTTCTGAGACCTCTTTTCGTAATAACTGAAGTAACAAAATCTGATCGGTTGATTCATCCGAGGCCATTTGCAAACAAATACCCCAAAGAAATCCCCAGTAATACCTATTCGAAACCCTGTCTCAGGGTATTCGATCAAATATCAGTTGTATACGATATTGAAGACTCGGGAATACTTGTGACATGGAACAACATCTACAACACTAATGTATGATATCATCAAAGGTTGGACATATTTCCAGAAAGGATATTAGGACTCGGGGTCTCGGGAAAATAGGCACCCAACCCCACTCTTTTCCAAAATATTTTTAGATACACGTGGTATAGTATAGCACCCATGACAGTCGCACCCCATGATTATCGCGACAACTTTCAGGGCACAATCAATCGAACAACGACACGTGTTCAAAGGTACAGAATTCTATGATTACATTGTAACTGAATCCGAGAATAAAGGGAGGTACGTATTACTTTTTACATACAGAATATTCACACATGAATCAACTGATTTTGGGCAGAATTCATTTTCTCTCTAACTTTTCATACTCAAACACACACAGCAGCTATAGACATTCTCTGAACTTTTTCTTTGAAAACTTTGCTGCTGCTCTTCATCACTTCTACACACAAGCAAAACCTTTACTGACTTAAGTATCGGAGGGTTTTTATCTGGAAATTGACTTTATCCCTGAGGTTTCCATTGTTTTGTAGCTCACTGAACCAGAAAACCAAGAAGAAAAAAAGTTGGTGCTGGAGGTTGAAGACGAACAACATCTTGCATCAACACTTGGCACCATTTGTAGAGTTTTGAACTAAAAGCTAACAATTAACAAGCTCTATTAAAGATGACAAACACCAGAGGTCATTCAACCAAGAGATATCTAACAGAAAGGAGAAATGTGGAGGGCGACTCCGTTGATGCTACTGTTATAGCAGACGAAGCTCACAGCACCTTGTAGGAGATCCCGGAGCATGGAAGCTCTAGATCTAATACCGATGTCAGAGATAATACCAGTAAATTTCCTGCTCGTAGGTCACATCATTCGAAAGAGACTTATGAGGTGACTCGTTTACTGTAATTATTCTCGTTTGTATAATTATTCAAGGACAGTGATCAACGGCATACGAAGAAGGACCAGTAGATATAAATACTGATCAAAGAGATGACGAAGATGAGGAAGATGCTGCAGATGAGCATGATGGGTACAAAGGTACCCGATGAAACCATAGAAAGCAGCATTCCTCCACCAGAGGTTATGATGGAGAATGACGAAGGGGTGAGAAGGAAGGCCCCAGTTAAAAGATATACATCCGGGGAGAAGGGGAAGAACAAGGCTGTTGAGGAGCCTTACCTGAAGAAGCAGGGAGGTAAGGATGAAAATATGCCTTCTCGTGTCCATATCTACGAGAGTGTCTCAAAGCCCAGAAACAGTTTATGAGGAACCAAATGAAACTAACTTACCCCCTAGTGATATGAGGGTGATTCCAGAGCAGAGGCAAAGAAAAGAATGAGAAGCATTTAAGCACAAGTATTCATGCCATGAAGAGGATTGGGGGAATGACACCAAGGAGAAAGACGTGGAAGCCTTGGTGAGGAAACTAATGGAAGAGATGAACAGTGAGAAGGTACGCCCCCGAGGTGAACCAACGGAGTCCATCCAAAAAATAGGATTATATTTGAAGTCATCATTTGTCCCAAAACTTCTAGGCCAAATTTTGCCTCGGAAGTTCAAGATGCCCTAGATTACTCTATTTTCTAGGAAAACAGACCCATTATTACACATGGATTTCTTCCATGAGATGATGCTTGTCCAGGGCCTGAGCTAAGATCAAATGTATCGCTTATTTCTACTGACCCTGGAAGGACAGAAAAGGAAATGGTTTGTGAGTTTGATTCCAGGGAGCATCCGAGACTTTGGAGAACTGTATGATGTGTTCACCAATGAATTCTGATGAGCGATTTTTAGTACCAAGATCCCGAGCTCTTTGTTGTTGCTCAAACAAAGGATTGGTGAAAGTCTCAGGAGTTTTGTCAAAAGGTATCATAAGAAAGTACTCGAGCTAGGAGCCTTTCATCATCCTTTGGCATTGGCAGGGTTAAGACAAGGATTGAGAATAGACAGGGCTTGGTATTCCATATGTAAGGCCTCGATGAAAATCTATGAAGCTGCTCAGAGAAAATTACTAGATGAGATCGAAGTTAAGAATCAGGTGATGCTGAAGATAAAGAGCAGAAACCAATGAGTGCTCCTCCGAGAGACAATAACTGCTTCAAAAAACCTGAGAAGAAGAGATGAAAGAATGACAAGAGAAAGTTCTCTGAGGTAAATCGTGGGAGATATTGAGTCCCAGAGTATTATCATAATGATAGACGCAAAGAGGAGCCTTATGCGAGGGAAAGAAGATCGCCTCAGAGAGATGATCCGAGGCGAGTGGCTCAACTAGAAGAGAAGAGGAAATTTACTCCCCTGAATGTGTCTCTCTCTTAGATTCTGGAGGAGGTAAAAAGGCGGGGGACCCTTCTAGTAGATCCCCGTCCAATTAAATTCAAGTCGACAGGGGAGGCAAAAAACAGATTCTGCAAGTTCCATCAAGATGTGGGATATTTGATAGATTACTGTTATGATCTGCAGAATCAGATTAAAGTGTTGGTCAGGAATAATTACTTGATCGAATTTGTAGTTCAGAATGATGAGAAAGCCCAAAATCTGAGATAGGCCCAAAAGCACAATGACATAATGGTGATTACAGGAGGCCCCACATTAGTTGGAAACTCAAATAGGTCTCAAAAGGATTATTCTCGGTATTACATTCTGAGTATAAACATTGAGCCGCATGTGATGAATGTACATGGAAAAAAAGACCAAAGATGACCTCAGTTCTGATAATGTTTACTGACGAAGATGAAAGTGGGGTTCATTACCCACATGACGATACTCTGGTTGTCACGTTGACGATGGGGACTTCTCAGGTTAGTAGAATATTGATTGACATAAGGAGTTCCACCGATATTATCTTCAAGGAAATCTTAGACTCCTTGGGTATTGAGGACCTAAGGTTGAGACTTATCGAGACCACTCTGCATGGATTCAGGGAGTTATGTGTATATACCCTAGGAACGGTGCAGTTGCTAGTCACAATGGGTGATAGACCGTATCAAAAAACCACTATAGTAGAATTCCAGGTCGTGGATCATAAGATGCCATATTCCATGATCTTAGGGAGACCATTTCTCCAGTCTACAAAAACAGTGGAGAGTGTCTATTATTTGAAGTTGAAATTCAGAGCAGGAGATGAAATCGGGATTATAAGAGAAAATCATAGGGAGGCCCGATCCTGCTTTGCCACTGCTTCGAGGAATTCTTATTGTATTCATAAATGTCCATTAGAAGAAACAGCTGTAGAGCATGTAGAGGGTGATCGACATGAAGAGCCATTGGCAAATGTGAATGAGATGAGCCAGTTTGAAAAGTCATCCTCCGTCGAGCCAGTTGAAGAAATGATACCAATGGTTCTAGATGATTAATAGCCTAAGAGGACTGTGAAAATTGGGTCTAACTTGACCCCCGAGCACAAAGCTTCATTGATTAAAGTATTAAGGTGGAATACATATGTATTTGCTTGGTTCCATGATGATATACCAAGGATTAGTGCTTGAGTCATCTCTCACAGGTTAACAGTAAACCTGACTTTTAAACCAATGGCTCAGAAGAGGCGAACCTTTAATGTTGAAAGGCGGGTGGCTATCAAAATAGAAGTTGACAAGTTTCTAAAGGCGGGATTTATCTGAGAAGTCTAATATCCCGAGTGGATTGCGAATGTGGTGATAGTAAAAAAGGCCAATGAGAAATGGAGAATATGTGTGGACTTCATGGATTTGAATAAAACTTTCCCCAAAGATAGCTTTTTACTTCCAAAGATTGATCAGTTAGTAAATGTTACGACTGGCCACAAGCTTTTCAGCTTTATGGATGCTTTCTCGGAGTCCAATCAATTCAGGATGCAGGAACTCGATCAGGACAAGACAGCATTCATCACTGACCAAGGGTTGTTTTGTTATACAGTGATGCCCTTTGGATTAAAGAATATAGGGACAACATTTCAGAGGCTAGTAAATAAGGTTTTTAAATCTTTGATCGGGTTTACTATAAAAGTATACGTAGATGACATGATCACCAAATCTGTGAAGGCCTCGGACTATGCCAAACATCTGGAGGAAACCTTCTCTTATTTGAGAAGGTACAACATAAAATTAAATCCCGAGAAATGTTCATTTGAAATGAGAGCTAGAAAATTTCTCTGGTATATGGTCAGTGAGCGTGGGATTGAGGCCAATCCACAAAAGGTCAAAACTATCCTAGATTTGAAGCCCCTGACCACAATAAAAGAACTGCAAAGTCTGGCAGGGAGATTGGCAGCCCTGAGTAGATTTATCTCTAAAGCCACTGATAAATGTTTTCCTTTCTTCCATATAATGAGAAAAGGAAAGAGACTGGAGTGGGACAAGAGTTGTGACAAGAGTTTCTGAAAGTTCAAAGATTATTTGGCTCATGTTTCTCATCTTGTGAGTCCCAAGAAGGGAGACGTTTTACAGTTGTACTTGGTAGTTGGCAAATACTCAGTAAGCTTCATTCTTATAAAAGAAGATGGTGAAAGGGTATAAAAACCCTTTTATTACACGATCAAATCATTGTTAGACGCCGAGACAAGATATACTCCGGTTGAAAAATTTGCTCTCTCACTTGAGACTGCAGCCAGAAAGTTACGCCCTTATTTCCAGGCACACCAGATAGTTGTGATGATAGACCAACCCTTAAGGCAAATTCTTCATAAGCTAGATTTATTAAGAAGATTGGTGAAGTGGTCTATTGAACTGAGTAAGTATGGCATAGATTACAAGCTTCGAAAAGCCATTAAGGGGTAGACTCTAGCTGATTTTATGGCAGAACGAATGATCTCAGAACAATTGGCAGTATTATAAGTCTCAGATATCTGTAACATCTGAGATGAGAACAATACATCTGACCCTATGGTCTCGAAGGATATTTGGCAACTATATATTGATGGAGCATCAAACACTCAGGGAGGTGGAGCCGGGATAATTCTGAAGAGGCTTGATAGAGAAGAAGTTATGTACTCACTACGGTTTGAGCCAATTTGATTCCAGTTATCAGTGCTTCAAATTCTGCCTCGATTCGCAGTTAATTACCAATCAGATAAATAGATAGTTTCAAGCTCGGGAGGACAACATACAGGCTTATTTGAACCAATCCAAGAAGCTAATGGGGGTATTTCAGAATGTCATAGTGAAACAACTTTCTTGGACAAAAACTCTCGAGTCGATTCCTTGGCAAAATTGGCCTCGGTGTTCAAAGGAAAAGCTCTGGCCTTGATACAAATTGAAATCTTGGCATAGCGGAGCGTAGAACTGAGAGAAGATTTTGTTGTTACCATGTAAGAGATTCCTGAACCGAAGTGGATGAGGGAGATGAAGTCTTACATTCAGCATGGAGAATTATCACCTGATAAAAACGAAGCGAGAAAGATAAAGAATAGATCAGTCAGGTACGCTGTTATTGATAATGTACTATATAAACGTGGTTTTAGCTTGCCATACTTAAAATATCTAAGACCAAACGAGGCTGATAAAGTTCTTCAAGAGATCCATACGAGAACTTGTGGAAGTCATAGAGGGGCTCGTTCTTTGATGTATAAGATTATTCTGCAAGGATATTATGGCCAACAATCTCACAGGATACTTTCTGGGTTGTTAAATCATGCCATGAATGTTAAATCCATGGAGATATTCTGAGATAAACCCCAGAGGAGGTCATTTGCCTTACAAGTTCTTGGCCTTTCTCTCAATAGGGTCTGGATTTGATCGGGCCATTACCGACCGCCCAAGCCAACATCAAATATACTATCGTTGCGATAGATTATTTCACAAAGTAGGTGGAAGCAGCGTCGCTCTCCAGCATAACAGAAAGGAAGACTACAGCCTTCATCAAGCAGAATGTAATATATCGCTTCGGCATCCCATAGGTCTTAATAGTTGACAATGGGAAGCAATTTGATAACGTCAAGTTCAAGAAATTCTGCTTGAATTTCTGTATTGACCTGAGGTTTGCTAGCCCAGTGCATCCTCAGGCTAATGGACAGGTTAAAACTGCCAACAAGGTGGTCAAGAAGGCGTTAAAGAAGAAGTTCAGAGAACATAAGGGAGCTTGGATTGACAAGCTACCTGAAGTACTCTGGGCCTACAGAATCACTCCCTGAACAGCAACAGGGGAGTCTCCATTCTTACTAGCATTTGTATGTAAAGCCATGATCCTGAACGAGATTGACATCCCAACTTTTCGAATGCAAAGCTAAAGAGAAAAATAAGGCTAGTCAAAGACTAGACTTAGATCTATTAGAAGGAAAGAGAGACAAGGCCGTAATACGAGTGACAGCTTACCAACAAAAGGTGACCCGCTATTACAATCAAAAGGTCAGACGCAGAACCTTCCAGAGGGGCGATCTAGTCCTCCGACAAGTAACTCTCAATATTAAGATTCCTGGTGAGGGGTTGTTTGTGGCTAATTGGGAAGGATCATACAAATTCGTTCAAATACTTAGATCAAGAGTCTATAAACCGGAGACCCCGAATGGCATACCAATCAAAAAACCTTGGAACGGTGACAGATTAAAGCTATATTATCCCTGATCCGACCCTTTTGGCAATAACACCCCCCCGAGCCAGCACTGGTGTCATAAAAGCTCACTCTATGAAGACTCTATGAAAAATTTCAACCATGCCTCTCTCTCTAGTACTCTCATTAGGTCCATTTCTATATTAAGGCTAGACGAATCTATAGAAGACCTTATGCCAATGAAACCACGTCGTTTTCATGCTAAGGATATTTTTAGCTTAAGGAACCACGTCATTCTGAGGTCAAATGGACCATGTCATTCGAGGCCAGCTGTTAGGATAACGTTATCCCAAGATGACCTCATGCCAATAAAACCACGTTGTTTTTATGCTAAGGATATTTTGCAACTTATAGAACCACATCATTTTGAGGCCAAATAGACCACGTTATCTGAGGCTAGTTGTTAGGACCACGTCGTCCCAAGAAGACCTTATGCCAACGAAACCACGTCGTTTTCATGTTAAGGATATTTTATAGCTTATGGAATCATGTGGTTTGGAGGCCAACGGTTGGGATAACATCGTCCCCCAGAAGTGCTTATACTAATGAAACCACGTCGTCTCTATGATAAGGATATTATGCAGCTTAAGGAATCATGTCATTCCGAGGCTATATGGATTACAACATCTGAGACTAACTATAGAGATCACGTCATTCCCAATCTTATTCATGTATAGGACCACGTTGTCCATGATTCGAGACTGTGTACTACTTATGATTTGCTATACTTTTCATTATTTCTTAAATTAGATCATTAAATGAATAGATCTGTGAAGTCTCTCTAATTGTACATACAATTTATGTCAATAACTAATGAGATTAACATGTTGACATTATATTTTTGTCTTCTGTGATGTGCTTGTTTATTATCTCAATTATGGCGACATACTATCCGAGCCGAGGCTATTACTTCATTGAAATAAGTTA
>JAVXUL010142373.1:0-14766 GCA_035590515.1 Trichilia minutiflora
TTGTTTGTTGGAGGATTTTGTTGTCTATTTACAGTCATTATGAGTCGGATTTACTCTAATGTGAGGCAAAAATCCCTTTCAGGGTGCTGTTGCAGCTCTTCACATGGTGCAATGCTTTCATTTGGCTGGTTTTCCCAAGGGTCTTATCAGTTGTGTCACAGGGAAAGGTTCTGAGATTGGCGATTTTCTTACTATGCATCCTGCTGTAAACTGTATAAGGTAATACGAATTTGTCTTCATTTATAACTCCGATTTCTTTTAACAAAGCGGACAATATCAATATGATTGTTTGTCTGAATAACTCGGCACTGTTCTTCTGCTCAGTTTCACTGGCGGAGACACTGGAATATCGATCTCGAAGAAGGCTGGAATGATCCCTCTTCAAATGGAGTTGGGAGGGAAAGATGCTTGCATTGTGCTTGAAGATGCTGATCTTGATTTGGTTGCAGCAAACATCATAAAAGGGGGATTTTCATACAGGTTGAGTGAATGAATGTGTTCATCAAACATACAAGCTATTTGATGCTGGAAAAAATTGTCTTAATTCTTGCTTTCTTACATCTGTTTAACAGTGGACAAAGATGCACTGCTGTTAAGGTTGTCCTGGTGATGGAATCTGTAGCTGATGCCCTGGTGGAGAAAGTGAAGGCTAAAGTTGCAAAACTGACAGTCGGACCTCCAGAAAACAACTGTGATATCACTCCCGTTGTGTCGGAATCATCTGCAAATTTCATCGAAGGTCTGGTTATGGATGCCAAACAGAAAGGAGCAACGTTCTGCCAGGAGTACAAGAGGGAAGGAAACCTCATCTGGCCTTTGTTGCTTGACAATGTCAGGCCCGACATGAGGATCGCCTGGGAGGAACCTTTCGGACCAGTTCTTCCTGTTATTCGAATTGGTTCTGTTGAAGAAGGAATTCACCATTGCAATGCTAGCAACTTCGGCCTCCAAGTAAACAAACGACTTATTCATCTTACTTCTCCAGACATCTCATTCCAGTTAATACTAACATTCATGTATGTTCGAAAATTGCAGGGCTGTGTTTTCACCAAGGATATCAACAAGGCAGTGCTGATCAGCGATGCAATGGAGACAGGAACGGTTCAGATTAATTCTGCCCCGGCTCGTGGACCAGATCATTTTCCTTTCCAGGTAAACACCAAACTAACAACAAATAATTCCAGGCTCTTTCCTCCATGCACTCTAAACAAATTCTTTGTTTCCAGGGTTTCAAGGACAGTGGAATTGGCTCACAAGGTGTTACAAACAGCATTAACATGATGACTAAAGTAAAAACCACTGTCATCAATCTGCCAACTCCTTCATACACCATGGGCTGATTGTAATTCTAGCGTAAGCAATTAGGAAACAGTTTATAATAACTGCTATGTGTAGATTTAGATAATAAAGACCCATTGCTCCCAGTAGGGAGGCATGGACTCAAGCCACAGCGTGGCTATCAACTTAATTTGCAACTTGGGGTGGAGTGGAGCCCAAAGTTGAAAAGAAGAAAGGTAATAACGAGTCATAAAAGGGAATAGGATTTTGTCTGCAGACTTTGATTATGTATTTTTTTTCGACGATTTTAAGGTTTAGCAGATGATAAATAATGGAGAAATGCGGATCAATCCAGCTACGTTAAGTTGTTTCCGAAGACAAGATTTACTACTTTTTGTTGAATTGCAAATTGGGTACTTTTCATATATGCATCAAAGACACGTTCAACTTGTAAAGCCGCGCACGTTGCCAAATGTATCCTTTGCAGTTAAATTCATTTGAAATCATCTTAAATGCATTGTGTATATGTTACGACACAAAAAATAAAGTAATCGCTCCTTAAAATTGCACGATCTACCATAGCTCCTGGAGTTTGTAAAAAATTCACCCTTCTACCAAAGCTCATGTGAAAACTTAGAGCCATTGGGCACTAAAACTATAACCCTAAAAACCAAAACAAAATGTTAAGACAATCCCAACACAACCCAGAACTTAGAACCATATGAATTGTATATAATGAACCTGAAAAGACAAAAGGAAAAATAGTTCCAAAGCGAAATATATCTCGCTCAAAAGATTTCTACACCAAAGAGCTTGAAGGGTTTCGTCTCGCTCTCACTAGTTGGACTTAGTCCTCTTAACTCCGCCTCTTCTGTAGTTTTGAGTTTGTTTCCATTGACATCTTCTTCAAATTTATTCTCGTTCTGGTCATGGACGACATTTTGTCCCAATTGAAGTTGCAGATCTATTTGCACGTCAACACATTGGTTGGATACCTCAGCCAAAGCACCACTGCTTTCACCTTTGTTAACATCAATCATGCAGAACCTAGTAACTTTTGCATTTTCTTGCAACTCGCATAAGTAGAAAGAAATAGTATCATTAGCTTTAAGTTGTTTATCCTTAACATATTGATTCCAACCTCTTGTGAAGACAAAACTCTGACTGCTCTTCCAATAGCAATAGCGAAATTTCCACAATCTCATCGACCTGTCATGGAAAACGAGTAGCACATCATCCACCCCGTCATTTTCCGCATGTTCTTCATTTTCAGAAATCTGGGGAAAGTACTTCACTGCAAACTTTTTCGGGATGACAAGTCTATTAAGTTTACCAACATCGCTTGGTGTTAACTCCTTTTGGAATAGTTGCCGGCACATCAGCCATCCATCCCTACGTGTTTTCATCTGGGTGAATTTATCTTTTTCCACACTTTTGGTATGATTCCTTGAGAATTCAGCAAACCTGGACGCATAGGACCCATCTCGAATCATGTTGAGCAATGCTTCAGTACTGTAATGACTTTGGAAGTTGGGCTCTTCAATAGTGATCTTTGTCCACGGAAAATTTCTATGAGAGTCTGCACTCCTAAGCCTAATTGCAGCACTATCATAGGCTGTAGCTGCTTCCTTTTCGGATTTGAAGGTCCCAAGCCATATCCGTTGGTGGTTGGCATATATTTGAGCACCCCAATGCCCATTTTGCTGTGGTACCACACCTTTGAATTTTGAGACCACACTTGCCTGCCTTGAACGCTTGCTTGCAGGAATTGAGAGAGTGCTGCTAATTGAATCCGACAATTCTGCAGGCACATTCATTTCGCCATTTGAAATCATGCTTATCTTCTCTTCTTCCATAGGGATTCTAAGAAGCAAACAAGCTGTTATCAGTAAAATTCAATAACAAGTGAAAAAGAAAAAATAAATTCATATATTCACGTATTATTGCCAATGAAGATTTTATATTTAAAGCAAATAAAAAATTCTACTATATGGACACCTAATAGAAGATATAAAAAAAAATTTAAAAATGAAAATATAGTATCAATTGAAAATTCAAATTACCAAGAAGCGGATACACCCTCCAACCTGCTTCCAAAAATTCTAACTTCAATGGTTTCAAGGTCCAAAAGAAACAATCTTACGAAAATTCAAATATCAATTAACATGGAAGAGAAACCACAATACATAATATATTTTAAAGCATATTTCTGAGCGTTTTGGTAAAAATTTGAAAAACACTATCAGCATCAACGTGAAAGAAAGTAATTCAGGTATATGGACATTAGGCATGTTATCAATGTGACCGTAATCTCACACTGAGAATATGAATTTCTTGAAATATGAGTAAATATACGGGAAAGCTAAAACACTATTTTACAGACACCCCAAAAAAACTGCAAATGCAGCATCAACAAATAACAATCATTAATTACATGGAAATGAACATTTTCAATCAAAATGGAACATCCAGCTGTGTGAACAAATGACTAGTATAAGGCAAAATATTCAAGGACAGTTAAATAAATGATACTTCAGCGTCTGTTTTGATTGCTAATATAGTTCTTAACAAACCTTGCACAAATGTCTATCAACAAACCGGAATAAATTTAATATAAAAGAATAAACCATGTGTGAGACATGATGAAAACTGCATTCATTAAGTCATTCATCATATCTTTGCTATATGCTTGAATGGCTTAATGTCAATGATCATTCCGAAGAAAATCGAATACAATTTCAACATAAAAGTAAGATTGCCCAGATGGAAAAAGAGAAAAACAAGAGGTTCTATTTTGCATGATTCTTCACAAGAAACAGAGACCTTCATATCAATCAATTAACATTGGTCATGCCAGAAGCATGGTGATCAGTTCATTCCAATTTATCGTTAAATTCCACTTTTCATTTGTGTGTTCTTCCAATAACATACAAATTTTTTACCATCTACCAGCCAATAATAAATAAGAAACATCGAATTCATCTATGACTGGACTCATATATAAAGAATTTTATGAAATCCTCGGGATATACTAAGCAGCAATTGTTGCACTGAATCGGTCAATATATATTCAAAAATCCAAAATTACACTGATGGAAACTGCAAAAAAGAAGATATCCATCCCTTATTTCACAAATTGTCCACAGAAAAATTATTTTAAAAAAGAAAGTTCCAGAAATTGATCCACAGAAAAATTATTTTAAAAAAGAAAGTTCAAGAAATTGTTTCACACTGTACAACTCCACTTGCACAAAATCTTATGCAAGTCTCATTCTGCAATTTAGTTCAGAAATGGCTACATGCTGTATGCACAGCCATACCAGTTTTGCTAAAATTGCTTTCAATCATTACCAATAAACAAATGAATTTTAATAAAAAAAATTAAAGAGAAAAGAAAAACACATCCAAAGCAGAACCTCGATTGCATGTTTTTCCACCTATCACTGTAAGAAAATTGAAACCCACGTGACTACAAAAGTTCCAAGCATAGATACATCAATAGAGAGAGAATTTTATGGACAAAGAGACATGCAAGTCTGATTAGGTCTGTTAGGACTAGGACTTTACCTGTAAACTTAAGCCTTTGAGATTAGCCGTAACCAATAGGAATACATAGGAAAATAGATCATAGGTTTGAGATGTAAACAACTTTTCCAGAGGACATCAAAGAGCAAACTTGATATGAACAAAAAAGCCTATAAACATATAGATGTTTAAACCAGTAACAGAGAATTTTAAATCTTGAGTTAACTGATCATCCCAAAATATTTACCATAACATCGAACCAAAAGTTTACAGTTGCATATGAACTAATACATGTTAACTCAGTAATCCCACCTAACCTTGATAATCAATAAACTAAGTAAAATTTAAACCTATGCATGGTTAGGGCCATCAAAAACTTTTCAAAAAGTAGTTATACAAGTGTGTGCGCACATTACTACTGTCACTACAGAAATTACTTTCATTATCTTCACAACTCGATAAAATATCAGTTTCACCCTAAGTTTTATATAAGAAGATTTCAGTTCTCAATAGAGAAAAAAAACTGATTATAAACCTAGCATAAAATGAGAGAAGGAAAATAGATTAGTTATGGAGCACATGATTCAAATGTCTATTAGCAAAAGAAGTCATAGTATTGACGTTATCAACAATGAATGGCTAATTGACGTTATCCAATTACATCACGGTACTGAAAAAATATCTGTTAATGCTAACAAGCCTTACAGAATTTGGAGGGAAATATATCAAGATGATTATGTAGCACTCTAAAATGTTTACTTGTTTCAGCTGCTAAGTGATTACATAGCATGAAAAAGAATACTAACCATAATAACTGTAACCGACATAACTGGAGGAAGTTCTCAGAATGATTTATAGAGAATACTCAACAAAGGCTTGCTACATAATTTACCTGTTAGCAGGTATATGTCTAAGGAACTCAGCAGAGTAAGGAGAAAATTTCTGAATTAACTTTCAATAAAGAATTCTTGACAGCATTGGTTCAAATAAAAACATAGATTTACCACGCTATTTCATGATCAGAAAAAAGGCTTCACACACTAAACTTTGGTATAACCTTTCAACCTAGGTAATTCAATGGTGTTACACTCCAAGAGGCAAAAGGTGGCAACCGCCAATATAATGATTCAACAAGAATCAAAGGACGTCTTATAGCTGGCCTCTTAGCTTTCTTAAAAGGAAAGGAGGACTACACAAGAAAAGGGACTCAATCATAAGTCCAATAACGATGGTTTAATTGGACATATTGCCTCGATGACATAAGACTTAGACTTCGCAATTTGTTGATTCATTTTGATAGTGAGAAGATATAAGCAAGGATAGAAGACATCTGTTTGAAACGGCAAAGGTACATAACAATAAAAGCTGTTGTGTGATAAATACTAGACACCCTTCATCATATGTCACCCTTCATACTTGACTTATCAAACATAGAACCCAATATCCATTCATTGCACACCGGTAAAACTAGTTGACAGCCAACATTTATATACATAAGCATTTCAGAAATGTACTATTTATGTCACTAAATTGCTGAAATATTCAGCCATTACGTTCTGAAATCATAAAATTTAAGCTGATACTAGAACTCAAAATCAAATCATAATCAAGCACTTAAAAAATTTGTTTAGATATAAAATGAACTACAAAATTATACAAAGTATATATGCTTTAATGTCCCTAGACTTTTACAATCACGTTTCTGGTGGTGCTGTCAATTATTTCTTGATCTTTCTATGAGAAAAATAGTTGGTAAATGTAAAGTTATGATACTTAATCTGGACATTTTAATGTTTATTATGTACTGTCTCAACAAACTGAAAATCATAAAAGCAGTGGGAAAAATACACGGTACGAATTCAAAATTCAACTACTAGTGAAAGTCAAAATCGATAAAGCAGTACCATACATAACAAGAGTAGAGTCTACATCCAAATTAAATTAGAACCAACATTTCAGTTCAAGCTGAATTATTGACTGCCAAATGTCCAACCTCCCTCACTTCTTCATGAAAAAAAAAAATCAACAATCCCACTATTGTCACCACCACATATTGTGCGTGCACAGCTGACATAACTTCCCCAAAACTGTTTTTCCACAACTAGCAATAATAATCATACAATTATTGACCATAGTTGGCACAATTATTCCACATTAACTACCCACCAGCATCATGATCAAACCACCATATTAAAACTCATCTATTAAAAAAGTTCATGGTATTCAGCGTGTTCATTCAATTCAAGAAGATAAGACCAAATAAAACAATCCTTTGATGTTTCATCCTATCACACAAGATAATAGTTATGTTTGTTCATCATATGTATATATATAAGATCAACATACATATGCACTTTATGCGACAGAAGCACTGTAAATATCGCATAAGATTCTTAAATTTGGTTCAACACCAGGGTATGCCAATATTGAAAGCAATCTAATTAGTATCTCATTATTTCTATGACAAAATTCCGCTCAAATTTTCAACATTGCTTATAATATGTATCAAGCAAAAACAAAACATATAAGAAGTGACAAAAGTGCTAAAGATTACAAAACACAAAGACTGTTATGTATATTATTATTCTTTTCTTTTGCTTTATAAATATAAAGACCAGGAATTGATTTTTGCCACCCAATACCAAACAACTCAACCTTTTCATGAAGTTAGTATGAAGCTGTGATACTCATAACAACTAAAGTTTATAGGAGTCAATCGTTTTCCAATCGAAATATGAAGCAAGACAGTAGCCCGAAAGTTGTTTTACATGTGGCAAATATTATTAATAATAAAATTGTCATTAATTAATATCATTACAAAGAAAAAATCCACCGTCAAATCTCATGAACTTCATATTTAATTATTTGTAAACACTTAATTAATACAAAATCAGAAAGAAAAAAAAAAAACAGTTTTAAGTCTAGCCCGAAAAGTATTCAGTTACAAATTGAACAAAAAATCCATTAAGTCTCACTAATTTTTGTGCTTATTCAATTTCTTTAATGAATAATCTTCCTTAAAAGTAACTGATAAGACATGATAACTACTGAATCCACGTATTCAAATACCCCAAAATCTATAAATTTTTCATCAAATAGAAACGGATTATCTTACTTTTCAGAAAAAACGAATGGATTATATTCTAATTAATGACAAAACACCAGAAGTAATAACATAAAATCAGAAGCAATACAGCAGTAACATAAGAAAGGATATTTAAAATCAGTTACCCGAGGGATAACCTGCGGCGAATAAAAGCAACTGTTTCTTCTTGCTGTTGTTGCTGCTGCTCCCCACAACCAAACAGTAAGTGCTGTTTGAAAACCATAAAAATAATATTCACTTCTATAAATAATTAAAATAAAAACAAAAAGCCTTCGCTAATAAGGAAGATTTTCAAGGAAAAAAAGGAAACAATACAAAAATCGAGAAAAATCAGCTGACTTATTAGAGGCTGATTACCAACCTGTACAAGGAGACTTCCAGTTTCCTTTTACAGAAACTTTATTCATGGCTACAAAATCGAGCATATTTTCCAAGAAGTCGTAACAAGTAATGCTTCCCATATTTAGCCCTCTCCTCCTATAGCAAGCAAATCTTCCTGTACAACCCCGAATAAGACAAAAGTTGAAACACTTGATTAGGAAACGAATCAAATATAAGAAATGACTCGTCAATTATAGAGAATACCCATTTGGAATCAATTAATAGGAAACCGAAACAATCAAAATCAGCACCAGATTAAGAGGAAGGAGAGGATTTTATGTTACAAAATAATACATAACATTTACCTGGGATGGTGTAGAGTAAGAAAGAAGAAAGGAGTGTGGTTTTAGAAGCTGAAAACGAGAAGGAACATAAAAATTCCAAAAACACAGTTTTCGGTTATATATGAACAGTAAAAAAATGTACCGTCAAGTAGCAAACTTCGTCCTCTTCAAAGAAGAGAGGACCATGAAAAGTCACGCCTTCAAGATTGAAGCTCCATCACAAATCGATAAAATAATATATAATTGACAAAATAAGTAAGTATAAAGGGCGTGAATTTATGTATAAAAAATAAATAGACAGAGGACTAGATTTAAGTGAGTTGGTTACACGCACACGATAACGATGATAAACCCAAGCCAAAAACAGAAGATAAGCTAGAGCTCATTTATATGTGCACGATTACCTGTAAAACTTACACGAACGAAATTCTTCCATTTGTCCAACAAAACTTATCAGCTGTACTTAAAAGGCTGAAGCTTCAAAATTTGTATGGCTAAAAAACAACACAAATTAAGATAGAAAGCAAGGAGGGTTATCGTAAGAGGAGATTTTGATGATGTTATGTTTACTTTTTTATGAGAACGTAAAAGAGACACCTTGACCTGGAGCAAGAAAGTACTTGAGAGAAAGAGAGAGATCAGAGGAAATTATTATAAGTTATTTCTGAAAGTGTTTTTGCTGTTGTTATTGTGAGGAAACACTTGCGAAAACCAAGCTGACAGAAAGAGAAGTGAGCACGCACCCGCAAAGATATTATCCAATACAATTGCACAGCGTGTGCTCACTCTCTTCTGTCAGTCTCTCTTGTTTTTCCTCTCCCTTTTCTTTTTCTTATTATTAACATACTATCAGCCATTAAACCATCCTAGCTGATTTCTTGCGATAAAAACTAGTAAATTACCCAGATCTGAAAACAAAGGCTCACCCATTTTTAGAAACTCTTAAGCTATTAGCTGACAGACTAATATCTTCAGAAGAGTAAATAATAAGATCATCAAATCTATAGAATTAGGGTTTTTTCAATCATCTCAGAAGAAAGCATAGCCAAATCTTTCATCAAACTTCAAACCCACAAAAACCCTTATCTAAATTCCCTACTTTTTGACTGCTTTTTGGATCTCCTGCTCCAAAAACACATAGAAAAATGAAAGATCTCTCTCTTTCTCTAACTTATCCCTATCCTTCTCTTAAAGCTTGCTGTTCTGAAGCCATTTTCATAATTGCAGACGATTTTACACCGCCGTTGCGTTGAGAGATTGGTATTTATAGCGAGAGGGATTCTCTCTCCAAAAAAAGTAAGAGAGAGAGAGAAATGGCTGCAAACCGTTTCGAGGCAAAGGGACAAAACAAAATGAACACTTGATCAGAAGACTTGAAAAGAGAAGGAGAACGAGAAGGGGTTGTGTCGTGTATTGAGATCGCGTCGTGTCGATAATTCATTGGCCGCGTAAGACATTGTTGTTTGACACGTAAGGGGATATACGAGCCGTCAGATCGTCATCTCGACGGGGCCCATTATTGGTGATGTGCGTTCTGATTGGTAGGTTGTGTTTTACTGATGGATTGGGACCGCGTCGAGAGAGAGACAAGGGTTAAAATAGGAATTAAAACATCTCACCGTTAAGACTAATACGGAACTGAATAATGGTATCTAACAATTTAGTCCCTATATTTTAATAAAACAACAAATTAATCCTTAGATATAACAATTTATCACTACAGGCCCACAGAGACTTCTTTTAAAATAAAAATAAAATTATGAGGCTAATAAATTAAAGAAAAGAAAACTGAAACAAGAATAATAGGGTAGCTGATAAGTTATTTAATCCCAGTTTTCGTTTTTTTTTTTGAGGTCTTAACTTTTCTTTTGAGATTGATAATTTATTATCCAAGATAAATTGAATTTTTCAAGCCATTGATTATGTTAAACTTTTGCTTAATCTTTTCTTTTTATAAGCTTTTGGAGTAAAATTTTTATGCAATCATTTTGTTTACTTTAAAAAAAAAAAAATTGTTCGCACTCATTACTCATAAGTTGAAATTAGCTTAAAAAATCAATACAATAAAGGGAAGACATAAACCTTATTTCAAAGGCAAATAAAAAAAAAAGAGAATTCCAGATAAACTTAGGTTAAACTAAAAATAATGAAAATTATATATTAAAATAGTTAAATTATATTTTTATTTGTTGTTTTGATAAAATATAAGGGTTTTTATTACGAAGTGTTAAGGGGATCAGGTTAGGGGTTTATTCTATTCTTGATGCAGTTACAGTATAGTTCTTTGTGCATGCGTCTTAGTTCAGAATGATTGTCTAATGATCTGAGTGATCCCGCCCCTAAGAAAATATGTCAATCTCGTACATAACTAGACGCTTTAATAAAGACGGGATGTAGGAGTTTTTTTTTTTATTTATATATATATATATATAAGGGCTCAATGGTTATTATCCCGCTTATTTGACTAGTTGAATTAATGAATTAATTGATTATTTAATAATGCCCTTTTGTTTGTATGCATGAATGGGATTTTTGCTCTTACTATAATGGTAAAATAAAAACTCTACTATTTGTCGGTTAATTATGTCGTTTGTTTTTATATGTAATTATGTTTCTATTGTCAATTTGACCCTTTTTGTTTTTGAAAAACTTGGATTTGGTTCATATTAGATTGAAAAAAAATTAATTAGAATATAATTAAATATACTCAAGGCTAAATCAAAGTGATTAACTCTCCTCACGAAAACAAATTAAGCTAATAAGATTAATGCACATGGAAATCAATTCATGTCGACCCATTAATCAATTAGTTGATCATTAAGTTAGCTACCCCATTTGATCATTAGATTTTGTTTTTATTGCTTCAATTAATTTATATTATTTGTTGAATTTCTTTTTGCTATTTGAATAAAATTATTGATTCAACTTTTTCCATGCAAATTTTTCATTTTTATTTTTTAAAATTTTAAATTATAATTTTTAGATATTTCAGTAGGGTAAGGGATTCTTTTCATAGTCCGTTTAGAGTGGAAACATACAAGGCAATTCCAACGAGGCTGCAAAAACCTTAGCTAAATGTATGAGAATATGGACTTCTTGCTTTTGTTTTTATTGTTTCACTTTTGGAATTAAAAAACATTTAATGTTTCAATAGGTCAAAGTGGTCTAGTACACCATATTATGTGTTAATTATATAAGTTTTAAATATTGAATAGAACCATTAATGCTTTAGTAATAATATTCTGCACAATAATTGAGTTCAATTTTGTTCACACTAAAAAAGAATTTAATTTATATTTCTATAATATTAAAAAAAAATTCTCAAAGATTCACTAAAAAAAGGATTATTAAAGGAGAAGAACCAGAAACTCTTAAATTTTTAATTATATATAATATTAGGTATAAATGATTTTAGCAATTCGTTAATTGAACTCAACTTAAACCACTCAAAATAATTAAATCTTAAAGAAATATTTAATTTAATTTAAATTAAGAATTTTATATTTTTTTATTTATAACAATGATTAGTAAGTTACATATTATATTAAAAATGAGTCAAATTTTTACAAAATTTTAAAATTATATATTTATTTTAAGTGTATTTTCATAAATAGTCTCTCTCTTTTTATCTTATTTATATTTGCTAATGTAAGAAAATGTCCGACGATTTTCATATATCAAGCATTGAGTGACCCACAGTGGTGATGTGATAGTTGATGAGTTTTTTGTGTGTTTATATTTATGACTAGACTTGGGTTGCTCTCAAACTGCCTATGTACCCCTCTTTCTTCTCTTTTTCTTCATTCCCTCTCTATTGGTTCTTCCGGTTCTCACTCTTCTGCTTCTTCCGGTTATCTCTCTTTTAGTTCTCTCTCTTCTTTTTCTTCAGTAGGAAGATCAAGTCATATGTAATTCTTGTTTGGAGGAGGGGATGGTGATTTTACAGAGGAGATGATAATCTGGCAGGTTAGGATAATAAGGTGGCAGCTCCAGGAAGTTATAAGATGGCTGTCATCCAATGTATAGGATCCGTACTTCAGAACACCCCCAACAATATTATTTCATTTAATTAAAATAAATAAAGAATGACTTGAAAGTTAGAGCGTAAAATTCACTTTTTTTTTTCTTTTTCACATAAAACATTTTATCTTATTTTTTCAAAAACATATCAATTTTGCAAAAAATCATAATTATCTAAAGAGAAATCAACATTATCTTCTAACCTTTTATCTAATTATCACTTACCTCTTTGAGATTAAAATAATAATAATAATCACTCTATGTTTTTACTAACTTGACCATTTATTTGATAATAACTCCAAGTTTAATACAATATAACCTCTATAAATTAATAGTATTAGGATGATATAAAATCTATTAACTAAAAGAGATATTAATTAATTAATAATTTATTAATTTACAGAGTATACAATTCAATGAACATAAGTTTAATTAACAAAAAATTCATTATATTTTACCAATCTGATCAATTGTATATTAATTAATCTTCTAAATATGCATTAAATTATTCAAAAAATAATTTTATTGTCCTTATCTCTTAATTAAATAATATTTATTATAATTATATTAATTTAATTAAATATATTCAATAAACTAAATTAAAATTAATCTTCATATAATTAAACACAAAGTCTTCTTATTTTTCATAGTAAATTATTTTAACATTTACGATGATTTTTCATTTAAAAGATATTCAAAAATCAATCATAATAGATGAGATACGCAAAACATTATGCAAGTATAGTAAAGAGTATCCAACATGTACTCAAAAAAAAAAATATTAAGGTTAAGACATTTATAATAACATAATCATATTTTAATAAAAAATATAATTAATTATATTGATGTAAAAAATATCCGGAGAACTTCTTACACTAATGAGGAGCACTTCAATGGATAAAATGTAAAATCAATCTAATCGCAATATGGAATGATCTTGACTGCAATGTTAAGTCCTCTTAAAGCAGAATTTCGTCCTATTAACCCTGCAAAACAATCAGCACGTTAAAAGTGACACAGAAAATGCTTTTCGATAGAAAAACTCCGACACCTAAGTCAGCGAAGGAGAAGAAAAGGAAAAAAAAATTCCGATGAAGACTGAAAAAAGGGGTTGGCAAGGAAGAATTTTTGTTACCCTTTTAGATCCACTTTATCTCCTTTTTATAGGATTCTTGTAGGGTTAATTAATGTGACTTAGCATCGAAAAATAAAAATTATGGGATTGTCTGCTATTCGACAGTGTGTTAGCTGCATTTCATTTAAAGATTGTACCGTCAAATTAAAAAGTTGCAGGGCCTACTACTGTCATATCGCTAGAAATTCGATGGATGATGGGACAATTATCTTCAATGACAGGGCGATGCTTCAGGTCACAAGATCCCTTATGCTTTTTAATTATTTTTATTTTTGTACTGATGAACTCCCAGATTTGAGGCCAGGGATCATAGGTCCTCGAGTTCAAGAGCTCTCCGGTTCAGAGGTTAGGAGTCCACGGCATTAGGAGCTCTCTGGTTCAGGGGTTAGGGATCCTCGGGGTTAGGAGCTATTTGGTTCAGGGGTTAAGGGTCCTCGGGATTTGGAGCTCTCTGGATCAAGGGTTAGGAGTCCTCGAGGACAGAAGCTCTTTGATTCAGGGGTTAAGAATCCTCGGGATCAGGAGCTCTCTGATTCAGGGATCTTTGAAATCAAGATCGTCACGTGTTCGCCTGAAGGATTCTCATGTATCAGCCTTACTTTTGCCTAAACAAATTATATTCATAATTTTAGCAAATTATTAATATATGATATGAATAAAACCACAAAAACTAAGAGTTTTTTAAAAAAATATTATCTTATTAATTTATGAAAATTATTAATTTATCCTATTAATTCAAGTAGAGACAATAAAAATTATTATATAATAAAAGTTATTAATCTATCGAGTATTAATTATAGAGGTTATATAGTGTTTAGGGGAAAATATAGAGGTGACACGTGGATGCCCTGTCAGTAAGGCACGTGCAGGTAATTAGGGGTAATCCTACACAGCTCCGTCTCAGATACACCTCACCCCAGGTATCTCCCTACTCAGGGAATACACGACTCCGAGCAAATTCTGACCTAGAAATCACTCTTCTCAGGGATTTCATAGACCCAGTGAGTTTCACCGCAGATAATCAGCATCTCAGGAGA
>JAVXUL010142384.1:0-14764 GCA_035590515.1 Trichilia minutiflora
ATAAATGGGTTAAGGATCATGCCATAATATTTCTCATATTGTATGTGGACGATATATTATTAATTGGTAATGATATATAGGCATGATGATTGAGGCAAAGGTCTGGTTGTCTAGAACCTTCTCGATGAAGGTTCTTAGAGAATCAACCTTTGTTTTAGGAATTCGAATCTATAGAGATAGAGAAAAGAGGGTAATAGGATTATCACAAAGGATGTACATAGAAAAGATACTGAAGAAGTTTAATATAGAGAACTCTAAGAGAGGTCTTTTGCCCTTCAATCACGATCTTAATCTTTCAAAAGATATAGGTCTAAAGACTGATGAAAAGGCAGAACGGATGCGTAGTATACCTTATACTTCGGATATATGTAGTTTGATGTACGCGATGCTATGTACATGATCTAATATAGCATATGCTATAAGTGTTACAAGCAGATATCAGACTAATCTTGGAGAAAAGCATTGGTCAGCCATTAAGATAATCCTTAAGTACTTACGAAGGACTGAGGATTTACTTCTGACTTATAGATCTCAAGAGTTGAGTATACATGGATAGTCAGACTCTAATTTTCAATCAGATCTAGATGATAGAAAGTTCACTTTCGATGTTATTTTTGTATGTAAAGAGGTACTGTCAGTTGAAAAAGTTTCAAATAGGCGACGATAGCAGATTCCACTACTGAAGCTGAATTTATTGTCGCTTCTGAAATAGTAAAAGGGGTTGTTTGGATGCGAAAGTTCATATCTAAACTTGATGTCATTACTAATATGAGTTATCCGATAACTTTATTCTATGACATTACTGAGGTTATTGTACAGGCAAAAGAACCGAGGGCATACTAAAAGTCCAAACATATTCAACGTAAATATCACATTTTCAGAGAGTTTGTTAGAGTTGGAGAGATATTGATACAGAAGATTGTTTTAACAGACAATGTAGCTGACCTACTAACTAAGGCGATAACACAAAAGCAGTTGGACCAGCATCTTGAGAAGATGGGTATTTAATACTATAGTGAATGGCTTTAGTGTAAGTGAGAGCTTGTTAGTGTGTATGCCCTAGAAACCATTCATGTTATCGGTTTCAGGGTTTATGATCTTGTATAAACCTTTTATATATTTATGAATAAAATAGTTCTTTATTTATATACGTTTGCTGCTTCCTTTATTTTTCATGAAAATGAATGAAGAATGTATGTAAATTGTCCAAATAATTTTATTTAATTATTAAATAAATTATCAAATTATTCCCTATATATATGGTGTGGAATGGACAACTATATCATATAGTAGGCATACTAGTTACTGCCTAATGATATTATATGAGAATATATATAGGCTCACAATATAAGTATTGTCATAAAAGCATTAGTGTGGATTTATAGTTGGTAAACTATTTATTGAACAGGATTGAATATTGATGAATTACATGGTATGCATATAGTCAATGATTTGTCGATAGATTATAATAGTGTATGATGTAATCCTTTGATTTGAGACGTCTAGAATCGAAATATGGATGGATGGGTATATTTCATATAGTGTATAAGTGCAAGGCTAAATACACCTTGTACAAGAAGCTGATTTAGGTATGCCTTGTTCATGTAGGTGTTCAGTTGAAAGTCAAGATGGGATCCATTAGCTCGACACATTGGATTGAGAATTTTTGTTACCTTTCTCTGAGTCAAGTTCCTAATTGAATGTTGATATGATATCTTAATTATAAGATGATGGCCATTGCATAATAATGACATATGATTGACTATTCGAAGTAGTATTGAGATTAGAGTTTTGACAGTCCATGAACCCCTATCTCGATCAAGATAAGACGATGGAAGGATATCACTCACACGTTACATGCAATTGATGAAAGGTTTGATGAAGACATTTCTTGATCATGACTTAGGGACTATAGCTCATTGCTAGATAGTAACTATAATCGATGAGTAACCGAAATATTCGGAGCTGAAACGTTCGGCATTAGTTCATGATTGAGTCACGGTGAACCTTCATAGCCCACGAAGATCTTCAAACGCTTCTTCATATGAGAGGAGATAAAATATTATCAGGAGAGGGCTAGCATTCTCATAATAATATAGAAATATATCGAAATAGATATGTGTAACTGTTATATATATTAAATACTCTTTAATTTGTTAAAGAGATGATATACTGATATCATAAGATAATTAAATATAAATTACTTACCAAATTTGATAATAATGATTATCAAATATGTTAAAATATGATTTTAAGGCAAAATGATGAAAATTAAATTAAATAATTTTAATTTAGTGTAAAATAACCATTTTGCCCCTATATGATATATGTGTATAATTTATTGTAAATTACATATTTAAATTTGATAATTTAATTATCAAACATATTAAAATATGATTTTAATATAAAATGGTAAAATCTAAATTAAAGTGTTTAATTTAGATAAAAATGATTATTTTACCCTTATATGTAAATGTGATCAAGGGCATTATGATAATTGTACCATAGTTATGAATTTTATTTAATCCATTATATTAATTAATTTGTTAATTAATTTGACCATTATATCATTTATTTAAGTGTTAAATAAGTGAATAAAAATTGGTTTTATTAATGGCCACAAATATTACACATGTCATTATATAATTGGATTATATTTTGATTTTTGTGTTTTATTTTCATTGGTCCACTTTGCATGATTGCATACACATATAATGATATTGATGTATCATATTATTTTCATTTATTTATTATATTTATTAGATAAATACTAATTAAAATAAATAAAAAATATAAATATTTTCATTTTTAATTTATTTTGGCAAGGAAAATGAGATTTTCTATTTTTCTCTCACCATAATTTCTGCCAAGAGGAAGAGGAGGAAGAGGATGGTGCAAATATAAAGAGAGTCCAAGGTTTTGAGCTTGTTCTTCATCAAATTAAAATCCTTGCAACAAGAGCAACAAAAGCCTTAAGGTATTGTCACTTAATTCCTCTTTATTTTCATGCTTTGTAGCCTAGGGTTTTGATGAGAAAAACTTACATTCAAGCATGCAATAGGCCATAGAACCTTCAATAATAAGAAAAATAATGAGAAAGAGATTATTGTTCATATTGATTTCTAATGAGACTATACAATATTATGTTATAAGTGTGTAGATTGTACGTGAGATTTATTTGTTGATGTATATGTTATGGTTTAATATATATATGTGTGTGTTTGTATACACATATGGATTTATGATATTAATATGATTATTGAAATTAGCTTGATGAGCCGTTGTTATTGAATTAGGTCTCATATGTTATTATTGTTATTTTAGGCCCTATATGGCCATGTCTAGTTATTACGCTATGGTTGAGGATTGTTTATTCAATTTGAAATAGTAATGGATAGAATCCAATAGTCTTGATATGATTACCTAAGGATGAGGATTGATCATACAGTCTGAAATAGTGATGGATGAAATCCAGTTGCCTTAACGAAATTGATCTTTTGATTAATTAGAAATATATTAATTGATATATGTGTTATGGCCCACAACTATATGGGTGTAATAGATTAAGGTTGATTAACTTATTAGGATTACTATCCATATGTGTATAAGGCCTTGGAGGCCCAGTTTCAGTGGTTGCCTAAATAAATGATATTGTCTATGACTTTGATTTTATGTTACTTATTATATGATTGTGGAATAAGGATTGTGCTCTAGATGATTATTGATTTCATAATGATTATGGCATATATAGATTTCACTTGGGTTATACATTGATTGAGTATATAATAATATAACTCAAGGGGTTTGAATGAGACAATTGGTTGTAAATACAATGGTAGTTCGATGAATCTAGACAGAGATCACATCGATGAATGTGTATTAAATAGTGGCCCTTATTAATATTGAATATAAATAGGTTGATTATGGGTTAGATGTATAGTATTTGTGATGTGTTTTAGTTTTATACTTTTTTGAGATGGCTTGATGATTCAGTTTTAAGGGATTTATATGTTCACTTATTAAGTATACTTCTATTTACTCAGTCTCTTGCACTTTAGTTTCAGGCACACGCAAGCTGATTGAGAAATTTAGATGGTGATGATGACATGCAAGTTAAAGATTTATCAGGTACTCTCTTATATTCAACTCACATATATATGAACTAGAGTTTGTTGAGGATTTTGAAAAAATATTTGTATTAGTATTCGTTTTCTGAAAAAACTGTAAAAGAATTTATGAAATTGCATACTTTATTTATAATTATATATAGATTTTTTATTTTATTCATACAATGATATTTTAAATGTCTTGAATAAATTGTGATTATAATGATTTTGTATGATTGAACAAGAAAATATTAAATTCAAAATGTATAATAAATGATTGAAATGATCAATGTTTGATAAATTTGAAATGAATAAAAACTTAGAATGATTTTGTTTTTAAAATCTTACATTTATTAATATCAAATCAGAGTTTGAATGCGACATAATGTTTTTAATAAAACAATTATTATTATTACTATTATCTTCTAATGAACCTACAAGCATGCCCTTTAATCCTTCATGGCATTACTAATGTCATCCCTATCGTTTTCAATAAATTTGGGACGCCTCCTTATCTCTGAACTTAATTAATTTTACCTTATTTTATTTATATTTATCAATTAAAGAAAATTTTGTGCTCAATACCTAACAACATTTGTTATTTTAACTGAGCCTTTAGAACTGAAGCACTCACTTTACGATACAAATAAACAAGATATTAGAGAATACTATGAATAAATTGATAATTAGGTTGATTCCAACATTATGATCATTTTGAAAAATAAGAAGTGATAATTACACTTAAATTAGGAAAGTAACTGATGATATTTTCCTTCGTTTGACAAAACCCAACACGTGGATCATATTAAACGTTTCGTGTTGACTTAGACAGTGGTAGGAAGTTGAATGAATCATGAGTGTATGCAAATTGCAATCACGTTAACAATATGCATGGCAAGATAAATGTAGTAGTTTTAAATTAGAAAATAAATTCATGAATTTTATTTGCATAGGCCATGTGATCATCGTCGTGTTCGTTGTGACCCACCAACCATTTTGAATTGTGAGTGAGGCGAACTTAGCTTTAGAGCATGTCAATATTGAGATATTATAAACATATAATTATTATAATTGAATAGTTAAATATTAGCTAAAAATAAATAAATTTTATTAAAAATTAATATTGTTAAATATTTATTATTTTAAAATTAAGTAAAAATAAAGAATACTAAACTATCTTTTAATTTATTCTATTTCTCATTCATTTTAATTTATCAGGCATTTAGGGCATAACCCTAAAATTATAAAGGTAAGTTCGTGAAGCTCATTAATTACACTATATCAAGTAAAGTCTGATTCCTCCATTCTAATACACCCTTATGCTTTGGTATATAAGGAGGAGTTAACTGAGATATTATACCGTTTATTTTAAGAAAATCTAGAAATTGAGTACTCAAATATTTCCAAGTACGATCAGATCGTATAATGTTAATATTCTTTTCCGTTAGGTTCTCTACTTCAACTTTGAATTATTTGAACCTTTCAAATAATTCAGAGTTGTACTATAATAAGTGCACATAACCATTCTATGACTAATCATCAGTAAAGGTTATGAAGTATGAGAAAGTTTCTATGGTCATTTTAGTAAATGTACCATATACATCAACATGTATCAATTCAAGAATTTTATTAGCTCCATTTCCTCAACCATCAAAGGATAATTTGGTTATTTTTGTCATGAATACAGAATTTATAAGTCGGGTAAAGTTCAGAACCTTATGGACCTTCAAATCCATCAACACCCAACATGACCTAATTGATCAGGCCAAATAAATCTTGAATTAATTCTATTTCTAGATCTTTTCTTATTAATGGTGTTTTGTCATGTTATATAACATTTGTCTCAAGGACATGCAAACCATTTCCATTCAAACCAGTGCCAATCAATTTATTTCTCAAATAAATAGAACATTTATATCTATCATACTTAAAATGTAAACTCATTTACACAGTTAACTGAAAGATAAAATGTTTTGATTGGTTGTATCAAAATACTTAGTTTTGTACAATACAAAACATGACCTGATACTAAATTGAATCTGCAGGTCCTTGAATAAATAGCAGCAACAGTTGCTCTATTTGCCATCTTGAGTGTCACTATACCTTTATTGAGTAACTGTTGCTCTAAAGGTATTATAACAACATATAAATATGTAAGGTGGTAGCTGAATCAATATTCATAGAATGAGAATCTGAAATAACATTTATTTTAGTTTTTCAACATGACTAAAAAGCATTCCTATGCTTTCTTCTATTTTAGTCTTTTCAGAGATAGAGAACAATTCCTCTTTCAATGGCTGAGCTTCTTGCAATGATGATACTCATCATTGACTTGATGTCTGGTAACCAATTTACCCTTTTCCATACCCTTTTTATTTGATTAGGAATACATTTCCTTCATCAATTTAGGAAGAAAAGCTCCAGTTGTAAAATTAGTAATAAACTGGTCGAAGACAGATGAGAATTATTGAAGAATCAAATCCATTCATAACACGAAGTCCATAGAACACCCTAAGGCATCTCGTTACCTCATTAGGTAAATCATCTTCATAAGATGGGACTCCTGTGTTATTTCCTAACTCCGTCTAATAGCAAACAGGACAGTTGACAACTCACACTGCCTGTTATTTCAACTCTTCCTAAATATTTTCAGAAAGAGAGATAAATTTCTGAGATATCTTATATGTCCTCTTACTGCGCCTGTGAGTCACACTCATTGACACCAGCATATATAATCTTACTCTAAGGGTATCATCCATCTATTTATGGAAGGTCTCTCCTTTTGGTAAAATATCAGTAAAAGGGTTTGGGATAGTAGTAGGCTAACTACTTAACCAAACTATTCAGAATCCATAACAATTCTTTGATTCCATTATTAGACCTTAAAAGCAGGTCCAATAATTTATAATTATCGAGGATTTTAGAAAAGAATTATAATCCATCAAATGGATATCACTTGATCAATGGGAAAGTGCAGAAGACTAGTGTATATATCAATCTATTCAGTTTTAGACTTTAAACCAAATAGAGCTCCCACTACTCTGTTTAAAACAGTACTCCATTAATGAATACAGTCAAAATTATATTACTAGTTTTAGTGGGTGATCAAGTTCTTATCAAACTTATAAACCTCACCTGACAGTTATTGAAAATATAAGCTCAATAAGTCAGAAACACATTTCTGTTTATAACTCATTACAAGAAATGATCAATCAACCTCTAGATTCTTACACCTCACCTAACAGTTATTGGTGCTTGAACCTAGTTAGGCTAGACCTAATACCCTTTCTTAAATAGGTAGCAATCAGACCTCTCACCTGACAGATATTGAAAGCCCAACGCAGCCTACTAAGAAATAAGTCAATTAGACCACGACACCCCGTGACGGCCCTCACATGACAGTTATTGGGTTACCACATCAGAAATGTCAATAACCTATTGACTGCATTGGAAGGTTTAAGCTTAATATATATTAAGGAGAGGATTTTCATTTAGGTCTCAATTTATTATACTGTAATGAGATTTAAATATCTATATCAATTTAATATTGAAATTGATGTCTATTTTAAATCTTATGTCACTATAGTTTGATCATTTTATTTTAACAAATTAATTTATTATTCATTAAAATCACTCCCACTAGAATTCTGCTAATTCTAGATTAATAAAATTTTAATAAGAATCATTATTCTATTACAAATTATTTCGATTGATTTTTGTTCATTTGGAACCCTTCCAAACTCGAAAATAATTTTTATTTTATTTCATTAAAAAATAGTTTCAGTAATAGTTACTAATCAAATTAGCTTTTATTGAGTGTTGTGACTTAAGAAATCTTATTAACAATTAATAAAAAATTATTTACAAACAATTTGAACAACTTCAAAAAGTTTGTATTTTAGTCTTTATGGATAATTACGAAAATAACCCTCATAGAGACTGGCTTTGGTTGGAATGCCGTTTTTGTGTTTTTCAATAAAACTCGATAATAAGTGATCAAAATCACTCAAAACACGAGTCAGGATATGTTAGAAGTCGAAAACACGAAAAATAAGATTTGTGACAAAATAGAGTTTTGGTGCACGCAGGGCTGGTCGCTCACCATGCAAGCGCGTGTCGTACACGGGCCTGCGAGCGGGTGCCCCATGTGCCTGTCCACTACCAGGTGGACAGGCGAGTGTGGTGTACCCGCGCCGCACCTGTATGCATAGCCCTGTCCTGTTTTGTGTAATCCCATTTTTTCAGGTTTTTTCTCCACATTTTGTAACATAAACACTTCCAAAACTTACCCATGCTCATCCATAAACATTATACAATAGCCAAAACATTTTAAACATAGACAAAAAAACACCAAATCAAAGCCAAATACTAACATGTTGGAAGAACACTAGGAAACCATAGCAGCACTTGCCATTGTCATGTTTTCTAACCAACAAAAAACCATTTTGTTTCAATAAAAAGCCGGCATGGTGTGAAAAGTGGTTTGATAACAATGGTCAGGCATGACGTATACAAATCCCAATGAACAAATAAAAAATAATAACAAAAAACTGATGGGCTTGAAATTTGAGTAAAAATTAATGAATTCTGGCCCGCAAACATAACAGTTATGTGGATTTAATTTTAGCCGACAGGAATGGGCTAACGATTATTAATGTATAATTAATTAAAAATTAAGATGAACAGATAAAAAAGACACAAACATATGATAGGGTTGGTTTGTTATTATAGTAATTATATTTTATTTTAAAAATAAAATTATTTTTTTTTTACTAATTCTAATTTTTAGTATGATTATATAATTTTATATTAATATTTGATATTTAAAATTTTTTACCTATAATAACTATAGTTTTCAAACTATGGCGCATGTAGTATCAAACAAGTTCTAAATATTATTCACAATTTTTTTTATTTGTCTTATTTTACTTATATTCAGAAATTTATTAAAGTTTATATGTGTAACACTGTAATTCTAATTTTACTTTATATATTTTACCTACAATTTATATATATAATATTTAAATCTCTACCGAGACTTAACTACGAGAAATGAACACTGCTTATTAAAAGTTCTTGAAGGTTTTAGATTCTAAAGCTTTTTAGTTGTTTGGTTTCCAGAATTTTCTACAATTTTTAAGGGATTGTTTGCAACTTTCTTGAATAATTTAGAAGTGAAGGGTGATACTAAAAAATTTTACAACTCAACGATGCTACTTAAAAAAATCTGCATGCATGACATATTTTACCCCATGATGGACTTATTTGTACAATCAAGGCGTGACACTCCAAGTAATTTGTTGAATTAATTGTCATATTAAAAAAAATCACTTAAAATTTTATTTCAATTTAAAATTAAGTAGGATAAATATTTTTACGGGTGTAAAAATAAAAACTAGCATGCACAATAAAAAAAATTAGTTAAGGATATTTTAAATATTTATAACAACGTATAAAGTAAATATTATCTTCTAATTTTTCTTCCATGGATATATAGAGTGAAGCCATAGTAAGAGTAAATTAACCTTTTGTATATTTATTTAATAATTTTAAATTAATAATAATTATTATAAAATAAAATTTTGGTCAAAAGACATTTTAGTCATTCTAAATAAAAAAATCATTATTTTTATCTTATATAATGATTTTTGACATTTTTTGTGCAACTAATTTTATTCTAATTAGTACTATTAAATTTTAAATTTCGTTATATATATAATTATGGTATTAATTTTTATAGTAATGTATCAAAAAATTTATAAAATAGAAAAAACGTCAAGAGACAAGAGTAAAAGTAATTATTTTTTGATTTAGTGTTTCTATAAGTCTTTTATCCTAAAATATATATATATAACATATTATTGTTAAACAATCAAATTAAACAGTTTCTCAACTCGATTTTTTTTTTAATGATTGATTATTCTAAGTTTATTGCTGTTGGGGTGGGAAATCATTCTAAACTCTTACAGATTTACAGGGAACCATAAATAATCCTACAAAGATAAGAGGAATTTTATGTTTGTTTGTTTATTTTTTTCGAAAAAATTCGTTTCAATAAAAGGAATTAATTCCAGTTTCCTTCTCTTTGCAAAATGATGTCCACATGGTTGGTTCCTTGTGACGATCCATTTTCTGTATTATTTTGAAGTTATCTTTTCAATGGATCGTATCCTTTCCTTTTTGGTTCCGTTTGTTGCTTGGTGGGTGGGCATGCATCAAAGCTGAAGGTGACGTGATTTGAAATCCAAAAGTCATCAGAAGAGGATGTAAAATTAAATTTAAAGATATTGTTCATCTTAAGTCAAGCTGCATTTTTTTTTTTTTTGGGTCATGGAATCATTATTTAACTGGACAGGTTCTAAAAATTATTCATGACATCAGGAAATTAAGATACCAAATTATTGAAAGTTTTGCATAGGATAAATAAGATTTATTGCAAACTATCATATAATAGTATTGATACAGAATTTTGTATGGACATCAACATTCAAATCCGAAAATCAAAAGAAATTTGTTGAATTTTAAAAAATGGTACATGAAAAAATTTTATTTTATATTTGAGATCGAGTTTAAATAGAATGAGACATAGATATATAAAACAAACAAAGAAACAAAGGTTGAATTCTTATAAAGCCACCTAATTTGCTTCACAAAAATTATTTTTTAATATTTTTAATATTATTATTATTTTTATTTTTAATAAAAAATTTAGAAATTACACTAAAATAAATTAGAAAACAATTTTACTTTCATCTAAATTTAGATGCACTTGCGAGGGAGGAAGAATCTGCTTCTCATTTTTTATTCTTTTATCTACAACCACCACATTGATTTTGATGTCTAACAATTGGACAACAAATTTCAAGTGTCAAAGTTACACGTGAGACATTCACATTAAATAACTTTTTTTTTATATATAAAACTTTTTTGTAAAATTGTGTGGTAAGTTCAAGATTTCATGTGAAAAATGAAAAATATGTAACAATTAATGTGAATCACACGGTTAACAGTTTTATTATGTAATAGTAACAATTTTTTTTTTAAAAAAAAGAAATATTTCGATCTTAAACATATATTATTTAATAATATCATAAAAAATATTATTTAATAATATATAAAATTTATTAAATTATCACTTGACTTAAAAATTTAAATTAACAAAAAATTTTTAAAAAATAATATGAAATTCTAATAAAATTACTTCCATGCAAAATCGATATCAATTCGGTTTATCACATGAATCAATGTAAACACAAATATTATGAAATAAAAAAATAAATGCAACATCTCTTAATTAAATTGACTTTAATATCATATCAAATTATTATTTTATATAAAAAAAAATTTTACCCAATAATAATTTTAAACTTTAACACCAAAAATATTAAATTATGACTAATATGATGTTGTTTTGTGAAATTTCCATGGTAGACGATGCATATCTAGGGTAGGGCATATGTGGTGTAGGGTGAATGCTTTATCTTCTTCTTGTTATAATTCTTGTGAATTGAATTGAATTGAATTGAGTGAATAGGATGCGTCCATTACCGTTAGGAAGATGGATCATGTTGTATGAATCTTATTCGTCTTCTTCGGGAGATTCAAATTTCTTGGAGAAATAAATGAAAAAGAAGGTGGGTGGGAAATTTTCCAAACTCGGGGGAGAGGAGACAAATTGACACTTCAAATGAATTAATTGATGGGCACGATAAAAAAATACTTAATACTTAATTAATTATAATAAAAATAGGTATTTATTGTTTACTATCAACTAGTCTAGTAGAATGAAACTTGGAATATTGCAGACATGGTATTTCGAATATATTCGAAGATCAAGACAAGGACAATTTTATTTATCATTTGTAAAAGGTTGAAAAGAGTAGGAGGATGCAACAACAACAACAACAATAAGGGTGGGTTGTTTTTCAATGACTCTAAAAATAAAATTATATTCCTAAAATTTCAAACATATCATAGTTGGTTGATGCCTGTTTTTGAATAATGAATTAACGTAATATGTCTCCAAAAATTTTAAAAATAGTTTTTTTTTTTTAAATTTTTATTACAATATATAAATAACATATCATCATATTATTTTTAAATAATCAACCCAAACAAAAAATGTCATGGAAAAAATATTAATATTAAATTTAAATTTAAATTAATTATTACGATTCTGTTAATAAATTTTTTTTCTTCTTATTGGTCTTATTATTGTTTAAACTATGTCCCCTTCGCTGTCGTTGAATTTTGGTTACGAATTCCATTGCATTGGCCTTTTGGACTCTTTTGGGCCCAAAGAGAGACAGACAGACTTCACATTTTCACACCAAGATGTGAAAAGTTTCAAATATGGTTCGAAAGTTTTGTTGTAGAAAATTTTATTAAACCCTCTTTTCTTTTGAAATTACATATACAAATGATTGATACCAACGTTGAAATAAATAATTACATTTTATTAATAGGAATACAAAATTTTCTCGTTTAGAATTATTTTTAATAGAATGCAAGAAAGAGTTTGGCAATTGAAAGAGTATGCGAACGAACCTTCTGGGCTTAATTAAATCTCCATTTTATGTTTCTTATGTTGAATTTTCATGAACCTTCATATTCTTCGTATTGTTGTACCTACAATTAATTTTACAATGAGATTCTTCTATCAACTGTGAGTCTGCATCTCCCCCATGACTCTTTTATCTTCTTTATATCTTAGCTAGTTATGAAAGCAAATCTACAATAAAGCTCAATAAATTGATTAAAAATAAAAGAAAAAAATAATTGTTTGATTTGTTTAAAGTTTAGTCAAATAGAAGTCAGAAACAACTCTTGAAAATCAAAACACCACTCTAATAACTATTTGATTATAAGAAAAATTAAGCCATAAGAGAAAATAATAATATAATATCCCAAGTTTATTTAGAGATATTTTAGTTATTTTATTTATCAGGGATATTTTCTTTTTAAAATACATGTCCGAGTGTTAATTATTGAGTTATTAATTTCTTATGAATTTTTGGTAATTGATTATATAAGAATGGTTATTATTATTGCATATATATGTTTCAAGAATAGGCCCTTGTTATAGTTTTAATGGATTTATGTCTATTGTATTCAATGAGTTCTATGTTGAATCGAATTATGCTTTGTGTATGTTTGTATAATTTGTATGTAATAAATTATAAAGATTACGTCTTTTATTACATGTTATATAAAACTTAGGGAAATAAGATTAGTCTTATGTCATACCGGTCATATTCTAAAAATTTTGAAGTGTGATAAATAAATTACTAAAATTTAATCTTAAATTATTCTCATGAGTTGACGTAAAGTGAATACAATTATTTTAGATTAAGTGTGTTGATTAAAATTTATATAAATTTGTCTCACTTTATACGTATCAATCAATTGAGATTAAGTTACCTAAGTTAAATAGGCTCACAAAAGTTTCTTCATAAATGTGCTTAATATTTCACTAAAATTTAAAAAAAAAATTTAGTAATGTCATATTTTTAATAACATTCACTTACTCTTTTACTAATATTTAATATTTGATTATTTTATTTTATAATTATTGTGATTCTAAATTAGTAACACCTCAATTGCATATATATTGATGGTTTAAACTAATTTTGTTATTACCGAATAGAATTTAATTTTAATATCTAAATATTTGACTTTTGAGTTATAAGGGTGGGTTTAGTTGATGCATGATTTATATTTCATCTTTTGTTTCCTTTTCATTTGTTTCGAGAAATAAATCGATCAATTCCAAACCCAATTGCAAGGTAAAGGAGCAATAAAATAGAAAGGTAAGTTTATTTGTTGTTTTCTATTTTATTGTAAGATGCTTAAGGATTGGTTATACCTAATTTGGAAAAAATTTTCATTGGCAATTAATTACATCTGCCGGCCAAAGTTTTTTTTTTTTTCTTTGTTTTTACTTTCTTTTGTGAGATTATTAAAAAGATATATCATTTAGTTGTTTAAGAAATTAAAATTAAAATAAGTGTGATAAGCAAAAGAATTATTTTATTTTTCAATGAATATAATATAAAAGATGGGTTTTATGCTAGCATTCAGAGTGTAACATATAGTATTAAGTGGGTGTAATCAGTAATGGGTGTTTGTATTCAGTCTGTGTGTAATCATTGCAGGCCTGTGACACTATAGAGTGGGCTGTAGTTGCTTCATACTGGGTCAAAGCAATTTTACATTTTTTAGGATCAGTTACAACCAGTGGACCGGCAAATACAATTTAGACCCAAACTGTCTCTTATCCGACCCCAAATGCCCAGATTTTACTCTTAGGATAAGAGCAATCCTTGGAAAATATACATGAATATATCATAATAACTAGCATGGTTGTCGAGTATCTTCAACTAGACGTGTCTAATAAGTTGGATCAGTTCGTGAATCAGCATGATTTGATCCATCAAAAATCGGACTTGAATCGATCCGATACATTGTTTACGCTGTTCGGATCAGTTTCGGGTCCATAGAAACGATTCAGGTCAATTTTAAATATTTGTAATTGACAACTCGAACCGTAACGGACTTGAAATCGTTTTGGACTCATACTGTACAGAATCGATAGATTGAATCGACAGTTCAAGTAAGTTCAACCCGTCAAAAAAGAAAAAAGAAAAAAAAGAAATTAA
>JAVXUL010142395.1:0-14764 GCA_035590515.1 Trichilia minutiflora
AAAATTAAAATAATATATTTATTAGTCATTAGACATAATAATCCGTAAGTTATATAACTTATATTTATAAAATGAATAAAATAAATTTGTATTTTGTATGAATAAAGTATAAACGAATTTTAGGATTAAAAGAAGAAATATAAATTTTTTTATATTAACTCTATAAAAAAATACAAAAATATATTATATTTTAATTTTTAAATATATAAAATAATAATTTTTTTTTGTGGCTTAGGTGAGCTGGCTTACGGATTAGACGAGTTAACCAATTTAACCCGCGGGCTAAATAGATCGGGCCAAATCGGCCCGCGAATTAAACGGACTAATTTTTTTTAAATCCAACCCACTTAAATAGTGGATTAAAATGGCCAGCTCACGGACCGTCGGCCCGTTTGACAGCTCTAGTCATGATATATTTCAATATCCTGAACATAGCCTAAAAACCGCCAAGAAATCTTGATATCCCAATAAATTATCTCATTTCAAAACTTATTTATTTACTTTTCAATATATTCATCTCAAAAGTAATCAAAAATCTAATCATGAAAACAAATAATCAATCTAATTCATTTTAAATCAATATTTTCATAATACCTTAAGGATATTATTTATCAAACATTCAAATCATTTCAAATATATTTTTCATAACTTTGAAATTAATTTACAAAAATTTCTTACTTTAGATGAAAATATAAATCTCTTGTTTAAATTCATCCCAATAAACTTAAATATTACATCTATGAACTGAGTATGAGAATATATCTAAAATCCCTAAGTTTTTATAATGTCGTCATCACTTTGATTGCTCAACTATGTTTTTGTTCACGTAAAACTAAAGGTTGAGGGGATGAGTATATAAATGTTTATTCCATAAGTGAATTAATATATATAAATATAAAAACAGTTATATAAAATATTAAAGTTAACTTTTTTCTTTAAAAAGGCTTAAATATAAAACCATTTATAAAAATATTGAAGTTGCTTTAATTATTCAAAACCTTGGTTTGTTTGTTATGAAAATCATTGGGCTAATTATTTTTTCCTAAGGATTACTATGACTTTGAGTAATTTCGAGACTGTCAGTGAGTTTTCTATACATATAAAAATCAATGATCATTTATTGAAATTATTTTTTTATTTGTAAAAGTAGTAATATACATGATATTTTATTTAAAATCTTATCTATTATTGATATTGATCTCGAATAGTTATGTGGTAATATTTATGATTATTTTTGATATATCTCACAGGTAGACTATTTCTGCATCATACTAATATCAATTTCTTTCCTTATACCTTTCTCACATGTGATTCTCTCATCTAAGAGGCCTCTACATTGGTTTATCTTAAGCTAAACTTTGTAGCTATTGTCAATCATATAATCCTCATTTACTAGCCATATCACCACATATATATCTATATCTATATCTATATATATCTATATATCTATATATATCCCCAATCCAAATAGCAATCATAATTCTGAAAATCATCAAAATCCAAATATAAATAATGTATTCTATATCACCATGAAATCTAAAGAACATTTCTCTAAATCATTCATTTATAACATAATCAACTTAAAGTAGTCATTTAATAATTAATATGAAAATTAAAATGTAAACCTGTCTCATTATAATAAATTATATTTGGCTTCTTGGCCTTATACAAATAACAATCAACTGTAGGCCATATTTATTTATTTGAAAACAAAATAAAATCTAAACAAACATTTGTTTATAAAATCATTATCCTATATATATCTATAACATTTGAAAACATTAAACTAAATAAAAAGTTTACTCACTTTTAGGAAGGGTATGCACTCTTTATAATCTTTTATGCTACGTGGGCTCCTTCCTCTCATTATCCACTCCTATTTCATAATTATACCAATAATCATATTAATTCTTATACCCTAAATAATAATAATATAATCATATTTGAAATGAATATGGTTAGTAATCCAGGTTTCCTAGTTGACATTTTGATCATTGAGAATTAATATATTTTTTGGCCATTTAACTAATTTTTAATAATGAAATCCCATGGTTATATCATCATATTACCTCATTCATCAAGTAATCCATAACCTAATTCAAGTTTCTAATTCACTGCCATATACTTTTTTACAAAATAAATTCTAACTTCCTACAATTCAATCTTAAATTAAATAATTCTAACCTCTAAACAATGTACTCTAACCCAATTTATCAAAATTGAACCTAATTCCCAAAATTTTCTAGTTATACAGTAAATCCTAAATCTCAAATTCTCTAAAACATCAAATTAACCAGTAAATTAGATTAAGAATCTTATCAATATGTTGGTTTAGGCTTTAGAAATCTTTAATTTCTTCTAATTTCAGAAATCCCCAAATTTATTGAAAACCCTAGTTTTGCTTCCGTTTAATTTCTTGCTCAATTTGAAGAAATAAAGCTTGCAGAGTATAGAAGACGTTGTTCTATTGATGATTTTAGTGAAAAATCGAAGACTAAATGGAAGAAATTAAAAAGAAATGGAGAGGAAACACTAAAAACTCGAGAGGAAAATGGAAGAGAAAAGAAGAAGAAGAAGAAGAAGAAGAAAAGAAGGGAAAATGATCGTTCTTAATCTCCTATTAGCCATATTTATATTATCTCATATAATTATGAAAATATCCTTAAGTATATAAAAGAATAAGATTCTAAAAGAGGGTAAAATAGAGATTTTATAAGGTCCAATGGATAAACCAGTGCAGTTTGGAAGTAGGGTAGAAGATTGGTGCTTTGACTGATGCTATGATAAGTGCCAGTCACCACCCAACTGGCCCAAACTAGTGTAAGACCGATGTCGATCACAGGCTTCTCCTGAGTTGGTCTTCCTCTACCTTGTATGCCTTATTTTCCTCCTCTTCTGGCATCTATTCTTCTCTGATTTTGTCTCTGTTTTTACCTCATCCAACGTCTGTTTTTGCATCCTTTTCTCCTTAACCATAAAATCTTACATTCTTTTTTAAGTATTGATAATTTGTTGACTAAAAGTAGGCCTCAATTAATGCGAAAATTTTCTTCGATACTCAAGGGTTCGATAGATAATACAACTAAACATCTTTCATACTTAATTATTTATTAGTTAAATTTTTTTCAATTACATTTTAAGTTTCAATATTATATCTACTACTCATTAATTCTTCCGTTTATGCATATAATGAGATGATAAAAATACCCTTAGACAGTGAAATGGTCAAACTATCCCTTTTTGGTAAAACAAAATTTTATAATTCTATCTCCTTAAAAGAATTTTGTCCTCAAAATTCTACGTACCTGATTAATAGAATAGATAAGGATATTGTTATCGCATCTAGCTTTCAGGCTCCCATATCATTTTCTTAATTGTAACGTTTCACTATCATACTATCACCATGGGTATAGTTTTGCTCCTCAAGATTCGTACCTAATGGTCCAAAATTATAATTAGGTGAACTTCATAACTTAAATTTTCTCATAACTTAATAGATGGAGGTTCTATAATATGCTAAGGATCAAGGATGTACTTCTTTAACATAGACATGTGTAACATATCATGGAGTTTCTCCATCTCATTTAGAAACTCCAAGCTATATGCCACTAGATCAATTCTTTCAATGATTCTAAAAGACTTAATGTATTGAGGATAAGGCTTTCTTCTATTTCTGAACCAAATCATCTCTTTAAAGTGATACCTTCAAAACACTATATTACCTACATCAAATTCTAAATCTCTTCTACGATTATTCGAATATGACTTAGTTAATCTTAAACTATTTTTAGCCCTTCTCGGATAATTCTCACTTTTCTATCTGAGTTAACTCATCTTTGTATTGTCTAACTTTCGATTCCCTTCTCACGAGCTTCTTGTGACTCTAGGTTTCTATTATATGGGTTTGCTCATTTTAATGCACCTATACACATTCTCTTGACCTTGATATTTTACTATGTTATCATATTCTCATGACCATTTCAATAAGGTATCTAAATATAATTTCATTCTCATTCTTAATGTCACTGTTATTCTCTTTCATTTTATTTAATTCAATCAAACATAGCATAAATATGATATTTTTTATAATAATGATATTGTATATGGATGGTAAATTTTTTAAATAATAAGCTAATTTGTGTTTAGGGTTTTAATGAATGTTTTTAGATGGACTTTCACACTTTCTAAAAACACACCCCGCATTGGGTTAGTAAATGGGTGTAATCAGAATAATCGAGAGTATATTAAACAATAATTTAATGAACAGTGTGTGCGAGCTATCGGGTAAGATTTCATGTCTGATTAATTTATTTATTTTCTTATTCAGTAAACTCATCTTGAATTGCTTATTATAAAAAAAAATCCATAATTTTTCCTAAATAAACTTAATGATACCATAATGCTTTTTATATATCCCAAGATAAGTTTTCTCTATTGTTCATTTCCCAACCATAATAGCAAGTACACAAAACAAACAAAACTATGTAGACAACGAAAACGAAAGCCCATCTAGTGGTGGGTAGCCCATCAATATATAATGTCTCTGTCTGTCGCTGTAATCTACATGAAAAGATATTCCCTGCTTATTATTTAATAACTTCCATCTTATCTGATCCAAATTTCATCTCCATGTCTGCTATTCCAATTAACAACGATAACGTTAAATCTCAAATGAAATTTCGTAAACCACTGAGTAAGGTAACTTTTTGCATATTCGTAAATTAAAATGTCCAGCTAGCTCTAGCTGGTTGATGATATGATGATTCTTTGGCATACAACTACCCGATTCTTCTTAACTCAAAAGCAAAACACACGCACACAGAATCATATAATGGACATGTATATACTCACATAATCGAATATCTAATGAGAAAACAGTACTCCTATTAATATACAATCAAATCTTTGGATCAGTAGAGAGAAGACTAAACATGACAACATCAATGGTTTTTCCCTTGAGAATTATATACTTTCTCAGAACTCCTTCTCTAGTGAATCCAGCCTTCTCCAGCACTCTCTGTGAGGCCTTGTTTTCAACATCGACCGTAGCCTCGAGTCTCTCTAAATGCGGCCATTCAGCAAATAGGGTATCAGCGGCAATTTTCACAGCCCTTGTCGCAATCCCTTTGCCCCAGTAGTTTGAGGCCACAACATAACCAATTACAGCTCTACATTTAGCGCAGTTGCCAGAATTGGGTACTGTTGCTGAAATGGCCCCAACGGGCTTGTCATTAAGGCAGATTGCTTTGAACCAAGGGTGCGGTATAACTGTGTTTTTGAAGAAGTTGATGCCATCTTCTGATTCCCAAGTACAATAACGAGTCACTTTATCGTCGGTAGCCCAAAAACTGGAATCATCAACATCTGAAAGATTGAAAGGCCGAAAAGAGATATCCGAGAAGTTGCCAATAATGTTTTGGCTTTTTTTGACGTCTGATTCCAAAGCATAATCGCCCATGACAGTACTGCTTTACTCAAATGGCTGAAGCGCTTAATATATATAGAGGACAAGCTTCTTTTAGCAAACAAGAAAATGTACTTGATACCGAAAAGAAAATTCAGAATGGGGGATGGAAAGTGTGTGTGTCTTTTATATGCTGCTAAAAAATGGGTTGATCAATTACCCTCCCCTTCCAAGTGCTGCCACCACTTGGATGTCATTTTTTTTAATAATTATCACCTGCCTTTCTTCAAATTTTTATTCACAAAATCATGGACAATTACATATCTACTCTAAAAAATGATAATCTATAACCGTTAAAATTTAAAATTTTATTATTTAAATAATATAATTTTATTAATAATTACTCACATCTGTCAAAGTCTAATTATTACACGCACAAATTTGGAAATAAATTTTATTATTTGTCAGTTAACTCCCTTAGTTATACACTAGAATGAGAACATACGAGTAAAAATAATCTATTTCCAATACAATACAGATGAAAATTATAATTAATTTATTACATTCTCAAATTTTTTTTAATAGGATAATTTAGAGTATTTGGACTTTACTCAACTAATATTGAAAGATACTAATTGAATATATCACTGTTTAAATATCTCGCTTAAATTATAAATAATTGATTAAAATCGAACTCAAAACATATATCCAAATTATAAATCTCAAACTCAATTCATCATTATTAAGTTATACTTGTGATTGGTTGGTTCCATTCTCAAGCATGTTAAAAATACAAAAATTAAATTATTAAACACAAAAAATATTATTTAATTTTTATTACAAATAAATCATTAGTGTAACAAACTAACATTATATATTATTTATTTAAAAATTTATTTTTAGTTAAGTGTGAATTAAATATATTTTCTGTCTTAGTAATTTTTATATTTTATAAAAATAAATTATTTGTTCAAATTATTTACAATTAGATAAACAGTGAAAAATTAATTTTTTTTATCACATTAGTATCAAAATAGAATTTTTATTTATATTCTTATTTTTCACCAAAATAAATATGATAGACTGTATGATAAGAAAAATTATATTATATTCTAAATTTTAATATATAACATTTAAGATATTATATTAATATACTAATATTTATGATTTAATCAATGACACATTTACAATAAAAAGTTGATTATATTTAAAATTAAAATATTAATGGAATGAAAACTCAGCAAAAGTGATAAATTCATAACATATCATCCAAGTAATAAAACTTCAAAACTCAAAATATAAAAAAATGATAAATTTTTAAAAAAATATTAAAATAAATTATGATTTAAAATTGTGTAAATTCGTTATTTTATTCGTTCCATCATGAGACTTCTAGATAATAACCTTTTCATGGGTGAACTGGTGGTAGAGGTTGAACCTGTGGATCTTAAGGTTTCAAGTTCGATTCTTATTCTAGGATTCTCTCTGCGAAACGCCTAGAAAATCAGGTCATAGATTTTATCTGAACTATCCCTCAGATAAGCGACGTCAGACTAGTTCGACTGGTGCCTATACTCCGTTCGATAAATTAGAATTTTTCGCGTATAAAAAAAAAGACTTCTAGATAATTCAAAATTTAAAGTTTCATTTGGATTATAGTGTGATAATTTTTAAAGCTTACTTGTTGTAAAATATAAGTTTTAAATATCAAATATTAATATAAAATTATAAATATTTTATTTAAAAATAATAATATTATTAAATAATTTTAAAATTTTATTTTTAAAGTACAATACAACATAAATACCGTAATTCTATTTTTGGAGTGAAAAACATGCATGCACATGATCTAATTAGAAGAAAATTACTTATTTACTTATGGGTGTTTTTAAAGGATGAAATAATTTACAAACAATTTCAGAAATTGACAAAAATTTGAAATTCTTAGTAAACTCTCTTTAAAAATTTGATCGTGTTTTCATAATTTTACAAAGAAATTAATCATGAATTTTCTTTATCACATAAATCTTCATCTATTTTTCAAATTAGCACAAGTTTATGGGAGTTCAATGAAATTTGTTCTAATTAACTATTAAACTGAAGAAATCAGTAATTGGCTGACTGCTAAGATCACGTCTAATTACTTTTCGGTGGAAAGCAAGAAATTTTTTAAGATTAAATAAGCCTACCCGAATGCGACATTTACACAGCAAGGATTCTCGCTTAAGTTATAGCTGCCTTTTGTTGACCGTTTCAGAACAGAACCAAGCTCACAATTAATAATTTAAAGTGCGCGAAGATATACTAAATGGAAATTAGTACCAAGTCCAAATCTTTCATTGATATTCAGATTAATTTATTAATTATCGTATGATTTGAAATGTGTCATGTATTTCTTTAAATAAATATGAACTGATTTTAAAATTGTAAGAGTGAGTACGCCGACTTTTTTTTTTTTTTTATTTTTTTATTTTAAAGCTAGATATTATTAGCAACGTTAAATAAGGGTGGATGATAAATAATCTCTAATCATTTTTGAAAATATCATTTATTTTTATGAGAAATTTATGATAAATATTTTTATAATTTTTTTTAAATATTACTTATCTCTTTATCAGAATTTTTATAACAAATACTCTTTAAAAAAAGTGATAAAATCCCTTTTAATAACAATAAAAATATAAATTCTTAATTTTATCATATAAACTATTAAACAAAAATAATTAAAATTTATTTTTAAAAATATTTTAAATTTAATTTATAATTTTAATTCTTTAACTTATAATACTTTATAAATTGATTTCTAAAAAATAAATTTAAAAATATTTTTATTTATATTCATAAAAATTTATGAATTTATTTTTATTTTATAATTTATATTTATAAAAATATATTTTACTTATATTTTTAAAAATTAAATAAAAATTATTTAAATAATTTATTCAGATTATTAAAAGATTATAATACTTTAAAAAAATCTTGTGTCACGCTCCGACCTATGAAATCTACTCATGATAATCTTCATTAGCTTTTAATAAACATTCTATAACTCATAATACACACCAAGAATTTGTAAGATTAATACCTGATAAAAAAATTCAAATGTACTCTCAAATATTATAAAATCAACCATTCTATAACCAACCTTTTCTATTTCAAATCATTATCTAATATATATCCAAAATCAATTCACACAATATTTAATCCAAATCAACTCCAACCAAAATGCTTATGTCAAATCAAAATCCAACATATATCTCCGAAATAATTCAAAATTCAGTCATTTCCAATTTGGTTTGAATATTAATTAAATTCAATACAACTTATATTTCAAAACTCTTCAAAATAATTGAGTCATCAACATATTATTTCCAACTCAAACTTTTCTCATCCATATTCTAAAAACCTTTGTAAATTCGTAAATTACTTCAAAGAATATAAACCATCAACAACACAAGTTTTATGAATATAAACAAATTCAAAATTTATATTAATCTATTTCTGTCACGCCCCCAACTGTTAGTCTATGCGTGATAATCATCACATATTCTTGATATATATTCTTTATATATAAAACACATATCAAGAATCTATAAGCTGACTTGATACTTATTTACATAAAAATATTTAAAACGCTCTCAAAGAATCTATCTAAAATGCCCAAACTTCATTTAACCACAACAACTCAAATACTTCAAATATATCACAAAATCTATCTCAAATCAAAACCTACATTATCACCTTATAAGCATAATACACATAATTTATATAAGTATCCAAAAGTTTAAAAATAATATAATCATTCTTTTACACAATTAAATACTAAAATACATAAAGGTTTATAATTTCTTCAACAAGTAAAATACATAAACTTTATAAATCTCTCCCAATGGACTAAAATAAAATGAATATGAGTCGGGTATGAAAATTTATACATGAATACACCACTCTGTATACTATCACCACCTCTCTAGTACCTCGATTAAACTCGAAATTAATTGTGAGTGAAAACAAAAAAGTTGAGTATACTAATATATACTCGGTGAGTAAATGTAGATATAAAACATATATGAAAAATATATAAGAAAAATATTTTAAGAAAACATTTTAGATAAATAGTTATGAAAAAGATTTTATTTAGCAAAATTATGGCTTATTTATAATATGAAACTCATTAAGCCCGGCCATCCATTCTCGGTGACTACTCTAATTAGGAATAATTCTTAACCGTCAGTGAATGTACTCGTATCTAAATCTATAAATCAATATGTATATGTACATAAAACAATTTTCAATAAATGTATAATAAAACCATAATCACATTTTTATCAAATAAAAACTAGCCCATCAATGATATTGATCTCAAGTAGTATGGGTACTTCACATAATTATCCTCGATATACTCACCTAGTGGGTCACTATATCACAAATAAGATAATCATCCTCTTTATTCTGACCCCACCAGTGCACTATTCGTTTAGGATGGCCATTGTCTTGGTCTATTTCTAGGTTACTAAACTTTATAGTTATAATTTTAGTTCTCATAGTCATGGCCTTCTTGACTTAAATCTAAATTATAATAATATAAAATCTCAATGATCATATGTAAATGTATCATATTCATAAAATCATTATTTTCATGTAAAAAGATCATCTATCATAATACATATCAATTTCGATATTATTCAAATTAATCACGGGCTATATCATTTACTTTTAAAGCATACATACATACATACATACATACATACATACATACATACATATTCAAATAGTCTTTTCAATTTTTTAAAACAAAAATAATATTAAGTTTAAAAATATTTATAAGAGTTTTGAAAGTAAACGAATAAAGTTTCACTTACAATATAGGGAGGATGAATACTTTCTAATCAATTCTTACTCCTCGGTATACCTAGAGTGCTCTTTATACGAGTGTCGTTGCCTAAAATATGCATATATTAATAATCTCATAAATTCTCAATACTAAATATATCAAAATGATCTATATGCATTTATGACTTAAAATTCAGGTTTATTATAGTCAACATTTATACACTTGAGACATTTTCTCATTTTTTGACCATTTAGTTAATTTTCAATAACTCGAATTCAATTTGACTTATAATTCCCTCACTTAACATGCAAACCTTGTATTTTTAATATAAGGATATTTTAGTTATTTTATTCTCTAAAGATATTTTTATCACTTTCATAAGTTGTATATGATCGGATATTAAATTCAATAACGATTCTATGATGATCTTCTTGAATGATTTAAGAAAGAATTTGAGTAAAAATAGTCATGAAATGAGTTAGAAATGAATTTGGGGAGTTAGTTTTAAAATTTTTCTTAGATAAGCAATTCGCTCGAATGAATCAGGGAATTTATTCACATGAATGGTTTTCGATGGAACAAATTGAGAAGGTTAGTTGAACAAAAAATTGTAAAAGAATTCGGTGAAATAAATCGATTCGTTTGAATGAATAAGTTCAGTCAAATGAAAGTTAGGTTTGTTTGAACAAATGTGTGACCAAAAATTTTCAAAGAGCTACAAAATTTTTGACTAAATGAAGTAGAGAATTTGTTCTAACAAAATGAGATTCGGTTAAATGAATCGAGTAATTTGTTCGATCGAATCGACTGAGAATCTTGAGAAAATATTGATTTTACCCTCAAAAGTTTTTGATTCCTTTTATTTTTTAAGAGCATTTTAGTAATTTCCCTAAGTGTGTGTATATATATATATATACCCCCTAAATGTTTATGCTTTAAGTTTAAAATTTGTTAGTTATGACATGAGGAACTTGCGTATATCATTTGTTTTATGAAAATGTGAATTCAGAACTTAGTTATAGTAATAGTGAAGTTTGGTTACTAGATAAGGAAAAATTTTTCATGAAATTAATGATTTAGATTAATTTTGATGAATTAGAATAGAATAGGATTAAAAAAGTATAACGAATATTGATTTGCTTGAGATTAGGTATGATTTGGACGTTTTGCTAGGGTTATGATAGTTTGAATATCGAAATGAATTAAAATTATTGTAAATGATTATTAACATCAACAACATTTTCATGTATTGCCCACATATAATTTATTGATTTTATGAGATATGATTTTTGATTTTGCATATGTATGGTTGTTTTAGGTGTGTGTGACCTAGTTAAAGGATCGCTGATGCGAGAAAATCATCAAGAGAGTGATTCTCCCTTTCGTTGTTGTGACTGGGTATTTATCTTTCTTTTTATTTGTTTTTTAAATTATTTATAAAGAAGAAACTTATATTCTTATGTCTTAGGGCGTTACATATTATTATTTTATCATGTTGAGGAGATGATGAATTTTTATTAATTGTGTAGAGATCAGGAGAGTCCTTTATTTGTGGTAGATTAAGATAATGATTTTTATGATGATTTTGTATGTTTTGTGGTATTTTTTATTTGTTTGTGGGATTGAGGTTGGAGGTCAACTTGAATTCATTTTATTGATCGTAATTACCTTATTGTTGATATGGCCTTGAGTGTTAGTTTTCGTAGATTTGTCTTTATGTGCCATGGTTTTGTTTGGTTTTTGGGCTTTTAAGCCATTGCTCTTAATTTAGGTCACATGACCCGGTATTGAATATAATACTCAACGAGATGAGGATTGCCCAATGTATGAAAATTCAATAGATCATCGAGTATTCGATATAATGATACCTAAATATACATTTTAAGAAAAATAATAAAATTACATATTAAACCCCATTATTGATCAATTATTCATTAACAATAATATGTATTTTATGAAAAATATTAAAAATACTGTTAATTATGTATATGAATTATTATAGTTTTCAAATTATAATAAAAGGTAAACATTATAATTTGAATACACAAATGAAATCAAATGGGTTCCAACGAAACTTTAAACTTACAGTGAGTTGTGAGCAGGGAGTATGTCACGCCCCGACCTTAGTCGACCACATGACAATCACCGTGAATTCTAAAAATACATCATATCATTTAGAATGTACTCTTAAGACCCGCAAGACATTAGTACCTGTTTTCAAACTCATTTTCAAAAATAATATAATATAAAAGATTTTCATACACATATAAAATCAACATCAAGGTTTTCTCAAAATATTTTACAATCATAATACATATATCTCTTGGCTAAGTCAAAATATCCAAATCATATTATTATAAATATTTTTTTGTACAGTAGACCATAACGTAAAAACCTTAGTAGAGTTCCTGAAAAACTTTGTTGAATCACACTTCAGCTATACTATATTGCGCCCAATTAGACTAACCTAAAATGAAAAGTGAGGGGTGAGTATTTGAAAAAATAATCAGTGAGTAGACAAATAAACAAAAACAGTAATCAGAGGCCCAAACACTGATTACGGTAAATCCTCATAATCATCAAATCAATCATAGTGAAATGTGACATTATATACATGTCTAGAAAATCAATATAACATCAAATGTGTATAGCCCCTCGGTCTATAAAATGCTATCCACTTCTTCTAAGCTGTATGGCTAATCCGTAATCCTGGTTGGGGATGTGTACTCATGGATAATATCCCTCGATCTATAGAATCCCATCCACTCCCTCTGAGCTGTATGGCTAATTCGCAACCCTGATTGGGATACTATCATATCAGTATAAGGTTAGCATGCTTTAGCCTAGACATGTGGATTTCACCCATCCTACCTTGGACTGTATGACCAATTCACAATCCAGGGTCTATCATATTCTACCAACTACATAAGCTGTATGGCCAATCCTCACCCATAAGTAATCAACAACGTAGCACACAAAATCATAAATCAATATCAATGACCCATCAGGGCAAATCAAGTAATTGGTGGCTCACAAAGCCAAAACAGTAAAATAAGACATGTTGGCTCACAAGGCCCAATCAACAAGTATGGCACTCTGACCATTATATACACTCAATTATGCCACATTCACTAACATATAAAAAATTGGCCTCCGACCTCACAATTATAATATCATAATATCATCAAGTATAAGCACAATAGGCCTCTGGCCTTATATTCATGACAATCAAGGATTCTCAATAATCCTAAAACTATCACATACAAGGGGTTAACCCAACCACCACACAATATGTCACACCCCAACCTGTGAGTCCCACATATGACAACCATCACAGATCTCGAGGGTGTACTCAATCACACAGAATACAACTTGTAGGTCTGTAAGGCATTCATAAAAACCTGTTTTCACAAATGTTTCACATTGCACTTCCAAAACAATCCAGCCTGACACCCAAACTCCAAATGAATAAAGCAAGATCACAATCACTTCAAATATACATGTGTATATAAATAAATAAAAACATTCATCAAAACAAAGTCCGTAGGGATCAACTTATCCCAAATTAAATCAAACATTTGTTACAGATTTATTTGTCATTCATAAAATTCTCATAAATAAAGAAAAGTAAAAGGGACCACCAGTGGACTAAAGACTCTACAGGGTGAGTCGACATGGCTATACCTGAGCCTTCAATTCCTGGAGCGATCACCACCACCACCAAAGCTCAACCTATCACTTGCCCTAAAACTGAAAGGTGAGGAGGGTGAGTATACGGAAGTATGCTCTGTGAGTGAACGAAATAAAAGTATGACTATATAAGTATATATGTATATATTTACATAATTATCCATTAATAAGTAAAAATATCAATTCTTAAAACTGATAAATCAAAAGAAAACTTCTTTACTCTGAAATTCTCAAATCATAATATAAAATCATTGGACTGGTTCCCATTCCCGACGATTACCTTGACCGTGGGTATCCGAAGACCGTCAGTGATTTTTGTATGCAGAAAACATGCTAATTTATGAAAATACATTTAAATGCAAGAATTGAAATATGCATAATTTTTCTAAAAAATATGCTCAACACTGACGTTTGCTTCGAGTAGCCACGGGGTGACATCCATGACTAACTCGATGAGACTCATAGGTGGACAAATCCCATCATTATCATAATATCACTACAACCATATAACAGTCCACCTATGTAGCCTCCACTCACCTAGGTGACCTCTCTCCCAGGTTAACCCTAGGCTACCACATAACACTCATCTGGGGGTCCACATCTCAGTGAACTCTCCCCCAGGCTACCACCCTATAGCCAGAGTAAGTAACCGGCTCACAAGGCCGTTATCACCAATGCATATAATCATAAATCCTGGCTTACTGGCCAAATCATCATCACAATATAAAATCAGGCCTAACAGTCGTATAATGTCATAATAAATATCAATCCTGACCTACTGGCCATACCATCATATAAAACACATATCAAAATAGCAAATCATTATCAAATCCATC
>JAVXUL010142406.1:282-14764 GCA_035590515.1 Trichilia minutiflora
GTCTTATATTTATTTAATTGAAATTAAATTATAAATTTTATCTAAATTATTTATTAAAATATAATAATTATTAAAAATTTATCTTCGTTTAGATAAATTTTTTAATTAAATAAATTAAATTTTTTTTCATGCATATAAAAAAAAAAAGAAAAAGTAATAGCTGTGATTACTGTCCTGAAAATTTTAGACATCCACGGTAAAAAAAAATTTATAATATACGTTAATGTAATTAAAACAAAAGCATAGCATTGAAAGTACTGCGAATGGAAGAATATGATTCCCATTCCAGAGAAGAGATTGACAGACCGTAGGAAACTGCATTTTGCCCTTTTTCCGAGATTGACTGAAATAAATATCTATATATATATTTTAATACTTTCTTTTTTCTGTATAAAAAAAATTTCATTATTCGATTATCGTGTATAAATAATACTTAATACATCTAACATCATATTAAATTTAAAAATTTTCCATAGTTCCGGCTGAAAGATGATAAAATAAACTTAAAATTTATATCAAAAGTCTACTTTAGGTTTTAAAAAAAATATAAAATTTGTCTTTAAAATATAAAGATATCAATTTTTTTTATTATTTTAATTATTTATATATTTAATAATAAAATTAAAAATACAAATTCTTAATACAAGCTTTTTATATAGATCATAAAATATAAAATAATGTGATATTATTGTATAACTACTATGTAATTCATACTATTTATTCACATTAATTATATTTATTTTCTATTTTTATTTACCTAATACTTTTATATCACATTAGTTTATTTATTTATTTATTATTAATATCTTACGTTTAGAGAATTTGTATCAGGTTAAGATTCTTTAATTTAAAATTTTGACTTATATGAAAATATAAATTTTTATCTTGAATTTATACATTGAAAAATTGAGATTTAGAATTTATTATTATTCATTCAATAATTTTATCTACATTTGAATTATATAAATTAAATAAATAAAAATTTATGTTATTATTTTAAATCAAATTTTAAGTTAAAGAAATCCTCACTCATTTGTATTTGTCTAACAATTTTGTATTGTTGGCATTATTTTATGTTGGTTATCATTAAAATTAATGTAAAATTGCAAATTAAATTAATTATATATTCTAATTATTAACAAAGATTTTAGCGATTCCTTTATTATATTTTATAATAAATCATATTTTATAATTAAGATTTCTATTTTTTTTTTTGTTCGAAGTATTTTGGTGTCTAGAAACTTTAAATAGCAAATATTACCTTGATTACGCCACCAAATTCCCATTGGCCCATAGTGGGATTTGCTAAGCTATCACGCCGTCCAGATCCCGCTGATTAAGGAAACATTTTTATATGCACACTCTCTTTTTTATTTGCGCACTCCAATTCTTTCTACCGCGCGCATTGATCAAATATAAATAAAATTGAGGGTTTTTATTACTCTTATAAATATTTTTGAATCGTAAAACTTTCAAATAAATTTTACCAAAATAAATAAAAATATTTTAAAAAATTAAAAATTAGTATGAAAATTTGCTACATTGTATTTTTAAAAAATTACATATTAAAGAGAAAATATTATATATCTTCTAAAGATTTTGCTTGCAAAATGCTCTTAATGAAATTTGATTGTAATATATTATTTAATAGTATTGTTTAATCAATTGGATTGGATTAGATTGATTTGATTAAATTGATATTATATTATAAATTTAAAATTTTTAATTTATATTTAATTTATTATATAATAAAATTGGATCTAATTTAATTTATTAAAAAATCTTAAATTCGTATCCAGCTCAACTTGACACAATTTAAATAAAAAAAATAAAAAATAACATATAAAATCATAATATTTTATCTATTGAATTAATTAAATCTATTAATATTAAAAATATTTATTAAAATTTTAATTCATTAATACAACAATTCCTATAAATAATCATATATCATAATAGTTAGTGAGAGAAATAGATTACAGGAGTTATTGTACTAATTAATTGAGATTTTAATGAGGATTTTTTAAACTAAAAGGACTAATCAAGACGTTATATGTCCTTATCTTTAAAAAGTATATAATTTTAATACTAATTTTATTTAAATTAATCAAGATTAGACACTAAAATAATAAATTATATTTTTTTCAAACTTCAAAACAAATACACTTAAAATAAAATAATAAATAAATAAATAACAGTAATTAGTTTTTAATAATTACATAAAAATTAAAAATTATGAAACTAATTACTACAAATTTATAACAGGCATGAAAAATTATTTTGATGTAATTATTATTTTTGGTGTTAATTGCACAAATAAAAGGAATAAAAAATAAAATTTCATTTTTAAGATCAGAATTTAAATTTACTATTAATTATTTAAATTATTAAATAGTATTATTCTATTTTTTATATTATATAAAATTAAATTAAAATTTTTAAATAAATTAAAGTAGGATTTAGATCTATTACAATTATAATTAAAAAAGAATCTATGTATAATTTTTATACAATAAAATATATTTTATTTAAAATATTATTATATTATTTTTTATGGATGGGATTGAATAATGATGAATTTGACTATGCAAATTCGAATCCGATTCGTCAGAATTTTAAATTATTAAATGATCCTGGAATTACTAAATAATTTGTTTGATATTATTAACTTTTCACATGACTTTAAAAGTAAATAGATAAAAAAATATTTGATAATTTTATTTTTTTTTGTAAAATTCATTCTTTTTTTAATTAATATTTAATATATTTATCTTTTATGTTATAAATATTATGAGAACACAATGTTTTAATTTTAAAAATAAAATAAAAAAGTTATGAGAATTGCCTTTTAATAAAATTCACTTATTTTTATTGATATTTAATATTTTAATTTTTATTCTATTATAATTACAGTAAAATCACAATATCTTAATTTCAATATTTTTAATTTAAATAGATCTTTGTAATTAAATAATCTATATTACTTTTATATTTGGTAGGTTAGCATAATCCAAGCTATTCTGGAACGTACCATGACACAATTAATCCAAACATTACAAGTCAATATATATAATCAAACCCCACACCCTTATTGCAGAAGCCAGAAAGATAAAATATAATAATAATGAAATGAGTAATACTAATAACAATAAAGGAGTGCTCATATTATTTCCACAGTAAAAAATAGAACCGAAAGAAAAGAGAAAGATAGACAGGAATAACTTTTTGAAACTACAAAAGATAAAATAAATAAAATCAATGCCATTAAAAATGACATAATATAACCAATGATGTAATATGAAGACTCCAGTGTTTTGCTTTTGACGTATACATGCAACAGCAATAAAGGAAGAAGACCATTACATCTTCCACAACCACTCTTTTCTTGCAGGAACAACATCAAGCTAAGAAACAATATTTTCTCTCTGTATTTTTTCCACGAATATGAGTGATCCAAAGTATGGTTATCCTTATCCTGCTCAAGGTAATCGTCTTCTCAGACTATATGCTTCTTCATGGAAGTATGTGTTTCCAGATTTTGAAACTGAACTTTAAATTTAGTCTTTGTTTGTGATGGAAAATCTGGGTCGTTTAATATTTTTTCTTTGATATTTCTTTTATCAAAAAGAAAAATAGTATTTTGAGTTATACTGTTATGATTTTTATTTTTTGGGGTTTGGATTTGGTTTGGATTCAGGTTATTATCAAGGACCTCCAGTGATGGCACCACCTCAATATGCTGCACCACCCCCCAGGAGAGAGCCTGGTTTCCTTGAAGGATGGTAATTAATTAAATAATTAAATAATTAATTTCTTTTGTAATTTCTCAATTAATCCATACAGATAGATTAATCTTTCCTTTTCTTTTTCTTTTCTTTTAATTTCAGTCTGGCTGCTTTATGTTGCTGCTGCCTTATTGACGAGTGTTGCTGGGATCCCTCCATCATCATTAGCTAATCCTGTGTAATTTCATCCTTAATAATCATTCTATTTCTTCTGGGTTTATATCATGCTTGCTTTTGTTCGTTTCAGTAGGTATTGCTAGTACTGAAAACAATAACAATTGAATTTGCTGAATATTTGTGTTATATCTATCTATATATTTTGGTTGATTGAAACATAAGAAGATGGATGGATGGGATGAATAATAATATTGATAAATCTGTGCTTGAGGGGAATTTCTGGCTCTACTGTTCGAAAAGTGCTTCCTACTCGAATCTTAAACAGGAAATGATGAGTTATTATGACTAACAAAGATTGATGTTGTGGGGACAGCGTCTTTGACGAATGGTACAACGGCACGTTCCTCAACACTCATTAAGTCATCAAATGTACAGACTAACCACCAGTTCACGACTTTGTTAAGCAAGAATTAACTGGATAAGTGTGTGGATGATATGATAAGGTTTTTTAAAATATTCGAGTATTTAGCGTATTGATTTAAATTTAAAATTTTGATATTTGAAAAATTAGTATTGTATTTAATTAAAATTAGATTTAATTTAAAAATATAAATATAATTTTCAAGAAGGTTGAATTTGATCTTAATTTATTGGATATCAATTTTTGTTAAGTATTTAATTTTTATTAATAATATATTTTAAAATTTTGTTTATGTTTATTTTAAATGTTTTTCATAGATATTTTTTTATTTTTGAGGAAAAGATGCTAAAAATCTGTTGGTATTTATGTCACATTCTTTTTATTTTGATAATAATAAAATGATTGATAAAAATTTTGATAATAACAAAATAATTAATAAAAAAATATAATAATAAAAATAAGAAGAAAAAAGATTTGAAGCAAAATATGAAGATTGATTTTTAAAGTCTGTCTGTCTCTATACCTATCTATCTATATATTTGTGTGTGTAATTATAAGTGTTTGACTAATAAAAATTATATTTTACCAAGTTCAAAAATAATTTTTAAAAGATTTTTTTAACCAGGATTTATTGGACAAATTATTTTGTAGTTAAAGTTTTTATCTTAGACAAAGTGTTTATAACCTTTATAAAATCTCTAGCTCTCAAATTAATGTTTTAAAATCAATTAATTATTAATACTCAAATGCATTTGACTAAATCAAACGGATATCTACTTTTTTTAAGACTCCCCTAAATATTCAACTTAACAAGATTTCAAACCAAGGTCAAAATTTTTATAATTCAAAGATTTTCGGCTCACCTTCAAACCACTATAATCCACTTTCGAAGAAGTTTATAAATTTTTTTCAAAATAAAAGAGTTCTTTTCTATCAAGGTTTATTTTATCGAAGGTTTAGATAGAAAAATAGAAAATAGGAGAAATTAGTGTTAAATTATGTGAATCTATTACATAATAAAAGTATAGTATTATTTTTTATATTTGTATTCTTTTTATCTTAAATCAAAAATAGATATTATTTTTTATCTTTCTTTTTCAATATTTTATATTTTTTTAATATATTATTTTATTTTTGATGAAAAGAAAATTTTGTTTTGAAAAAGAACTTTACAATTGTTTGAAAAAATAAAAAATATTTTTTTTATTTCCATTCAATTTATTTTTGATTATTTCAAATAAGAACAATTGATTTTTATATTATTATATAATACGCTAATAACTAAATTATATAAATATTAAAATTAATTCTATCTATTAAGGATAATAAATCAATAATTTAAATAAAATAACATAGTTTTTTTTTATTATTAAAAAATTAATATAAATATTTTGAGATAATTATTATTAAATTAAAAATAAAAATATAAGAATTTTACTTTAATTTTTTTAATTAATTATATATCTTTTTATTAAATATTGTGACAAAAATAATAAATAAAAATTTTAGAAAAAAATGCCTATTAGTGATATTAATGATATGTTTAGTATAGATGATTTTTACTTAATTTTTAAAAAATATAACAATAATAATCAAATATTTATATTATGTTTACTAGAAGTTTTGGAGTTTTTTTTTTTGAAATTAAGAATAATGAACTATAAATTATTTAATTTTAAATTAGTTTATAGTAATGATGATAATTTTATTATTTTATGAGGAGATCTTTAATTGGTTATTATTTAGATTAGGCCTTAGTTTTTTTGTTTATATAATTATATTATGAGAAGATGTTAATTGTTATATATATATATTTATTTTTTAGTTGTTTGAAATTGAAAAGTATATTAATTGCTTAATTTTAGATTTGTTTATATTTATGAGAATTGTTTTATTGATTATTATTTGAATTTAGATATTTATTTATTTTGTATTATGTTCATATTTTCAAGGTCATTTTAGTTGTATAAAATTTTTTGAATTAAAATGTAAGATTTTTAAAATTTATTTTAAAAAATAGGGATTAAATGATAAAAATTATAAAATTTTTATTTTTATTTTAAAATTTTAATTATAAAATTAATATTTAATTTGAATTGATTATCGATCCTATTTGAATTAGAAACTAAAAAATTGATCCTTTATTCAAATTAAATTGAATTTAGATTATAAAATCTAGATCCAATTTTAATCATACTGGATAATTGATTATTTATTTAAATAAGATCGAATATGGATTATAAAATTTAGATCTAATTTTAATCGAATCGGATATTAATTTAGTTAAAAAAAAAAAAAATAGGGACCGATCCAGTTTTAGTCTTAGTGGATGGCCATTGATCACAATAGGTTTTTTATTTTTTAAATAAAGTAAAAATTCCATGACCAAAAGAACAGTTGTTTTTGGAGTGACCCATGGAGGAAGAAAGAGAGAAAATGCAACTTTAGGCTTTAGTGATTTACTTTCAAAAAAAAGAAATAAAAATAAAAATAAAAAGGTATGGCAAAATGCAGTCAGTAGCGTGGTTAAAAAAAATAAGGTAGGCATGTATGGTTAATTTAAATAAATGAAAAAATGTAAAAATTTTAATAAAAATGATAACTATTAATTTTAAAATTTAGATTTCTATCAATAAATACAATCAAGCTATCATTTGTGGACACGGTTCAATTCAATATATTTTTATTAAAATTTATTCTTATTGAATAACTTTGATTTTCGAAGATTTGAAAATGTAAAAACTAAAGGGAATAGGTGAAATCAAACTGAATTAAAAGTGTTCAGTTCTTTTTGATTCGATTTGATTTTTTGGTTTCTATAAATTTAACTAATTAAAAAAATTGTAATATGCTTTTGAATTTTTGCTAATGTCATATTCTTTCTACAATAACACTTGAATGTTAAAAAAAACGGTACTAATATCATATTCATTAATAAATCATTAAGTGAATACACGAGGTTAATTGCTCTTCCCCTTTTTGTCGGCGTTCAAATATTTGTTGCCTAAGTAATTAGAGAATAAGTATTGAATATATATGGCTTTAATTGCATTAATTTTAATTTTATTTGGTTTAAATTTTTTTTTAAATATATTTTTTATTTGTAATTACACAAGTTCTAATGTTATTAGGTTAAATAAAACTTAAAAATTAATTTTTCTTATAAGTATATTTTGTTTTTAATTATATAAATTCTAATTTTATTGAGTCAAAAAGCTTTTTAAATCAAAATTAATTTATTAGACAAATATTTTGAGGTTTTAATGAATCCAATTTTGTTGGTTTAGTAAAGTTAAAACTTTTGAACTTAATGGACTGAATTTATTATAAGGTTGTATTTTGAAGTTGATGGGGGCTAAATAAATATGTAACGCCCGAGGGGGGAGAGAGGGGAGGGGAGGGGAGACTATAAAGGAAAAAAAAGGATTATTTTAATTTATGCAAATATTCCCAAATTTTTTATTTTACTTTTATTTTTATTTATATGTATTAATACATAAATATTTTATTTTTATTTAAACTTTCATCTACCTAAAAATATTTTAGTATTAGTTCAAAATAAAAATATTACATATAAAAAATCAAGTCTATAAAATTTATATCCATCAACAACATAATTTTATTTATAATATTTTTTATAAGAATCAACTAATTATAAAAAATATACGATTTAACTTTATACATAATAATTAAAAAGGATCAAATTCCCTTAAATTTTTGTGTTAATTCTATATATAAATTTTCAACTATTAGATTTATGTAATCAATGATCGAGATTTAAAGTTATAAAGTTATATTTTATTATGCTTTAATACGTAGGTTTCATACGTGATAATCACCATATATTCTTAACATATACTCAATAATTTTTAAATACATCTTAAGAACTTATAAAGCCTTTTAAAATTTTATTTCAAACAGATATTTAAACACTTTCAAAAATCCTTTTGTATCATCCAGACTTTTTAAAATTTTCAATCAAATCACAAACACTTCTAAATATTCAAATTATTTCATGAATCATCCATCAAAGTATTTTAAATACATAATCAAGCAAATAGAAATAGAAATAACGTGGTTTACAAATCCTTTTATAATTCATAATTTATAAAATAACAAAATAAACTAAACAAATATCTCCAATTGACTGAAATCTCTAGCCTGTGAGTCGATTCAGCTGTATACCTCATGTCCTCGAAAAATTGGAGGGATCACCACTAAACAAAGTGCTCTAAAAGCTTGATTACCCTGAAATTGAAAAGTGAGAAAATGAGTATACGAGAGTATACTCAGTGAATGAACTAAATATTATAACAAATAAATACTACTTAATATATAAAAGTTTAGTTTAAATTACTAAAAATAAAACAATGTATGGTTTAGTTAGAAAAATAGGCCCACCCCTAATGTTGGTTTGAGTAGTCATGTGGTGACATCCGTGAGTAACCCGATGAGATTCACAAATGGTCGAATCACATCTCAACATCTCATCAATATAACACCTAATATCAACCCCCACCTGTGAATCTCCACTCACCTAGACGGCTTCTCGCCAAGTCGTCTTAAGCTACTATCTTGTAGATACAATAAATAATCCCAACCCTCATGATCGTTATCACTAATATGCAATCATATATATATCCATACCATATACAAGGATCACCGTGATCATCAATGAATCATAATCAAATCAAATAATTTAAAAATTATACATAATGCCATTCAACTCATAAATTGGCCTCCAGCCATCATTTATACAAAGCATATCTCAATTTAATCCATATGTGTACATATACAAACAATTGTATAAAACAGAAGTAATAAGCATAAAAGTTTAACATTTATAAAACATTTACATATAATTATAAATATCAAATTTGTATTAAAGTGATAAAAAGAGAAAGAGTTTACTTACAGTTTAGGGAAGATATACACTCCTTAATTTCTCTCGTTTCTTGACATCTCACGCATGTTCCTCGCTCGCGAATCATCGCCTAGACACATGCCAAAAACCATATTAATACATTTTTCTAAAACATGAATGAGACTCGTATACGTACAATGTATTTCATCTGGTTTTTAAAGTAAACTTTTATACAAATTTGGATAAAATTCTCGTTATTCATCTAATTATCCATTTTCAATCATTACGAACCCACATTATTGTCTAACTAATGCATTTTAACTCGGTTTTATGATTTATACAAATGGACCCTATTTCTCGTCGAAATAGTAATCCAAACACTGTTATAATTTATTCATATTTTTTGAATTTGTGTTTTTAGCTATCTAGTCATTTACCCGATCTCTCTACTACCTAATTAACACGTAATGACTTAAATTCATGTGATAAATACTAATTTAAACTCGCAGATGAACAATAATACCCATAAATTTAAAAATTTGATAAAATACGAAATGAAAGATAGAGATGGGTTAAGAATGACGCTATTTACCTCATAGTACCCTTGGATTGCTTTGATTTTGCATAGAACTTGAAAACCCCTAAATTTTTCTTGAAAACCTACCTTCCTCCTTTGTTATTTCTGTGCTTTTGGCGATAAATTGAAGCCAGTAAGAAGCTGAGAAGGGGAAATGTGGTATGAAATCAAAGAGAAATTGAAGAAATTGTGAAAATGGTGTGGAGGGTCTTGGAGACCAGAGGAGAAAACACAAAAGGGAGAAAAGAGAAGAGAAAGAAGAAGAAACGGGGAAACAGGAGAGGGTTAGCCCCTATATATAATAAAAGGGTAAAATTACTATTTTACCCTTAAAAAATATAAAGGAAAAAATTCTAGATGAGGGCAAAATAGTTATTTTATAGGATTTTCATCCGTTCAATTAAACATATCAAGGGGTTCGTTTGAACGAATTGTTGAATTTGATTGAACGAACCAAGATTTGTTCAAACAAATTCTTCGACACTTTTAAAAGTCAGAGAGTTTTTATTTTGTCATTCTAATGAATCCTAACTCATTCAACCGAAATTCGAATGAATTGACCAATTCGATTGAATGAGTTCTTATTCGATCGAACGAATCTGAGGCCAAAATTTTTTCAAGAAGTCCTCAAAATATCGATCGAACGAATTACCCTATTTGTTCAATCGAATTAGCTGAAATTATAAATTTTACTTGGATCCTCCCCAAATTGAAAAATATCATTGGGATTTCACTTAAAATAAAACTAACTTTTAATTACATTGAAGTCTCTGTGTTTACGACTTAACTAACTTAAATTCTCAAAATAATTATAGAGCCATGATGTCATGTCAATTACTTACAAAGTGGGTATAATTATAAGCATATGAAAAATAAAAAAATTATCATATTACCCTTGAGACTTAGACACAGGGTTTACATATTTAATACTGACAACTCAACATACATATCTATTATTAAATTATATGAATTAATAGTTAAAAATTTTGTATCTAAATTTAAATTTAAAAATTTAAATGAAGAGGGACTCAACCCTTCTTCCTAGACATGTTAAACGAGTTAGTAGTCCATAAGTTAACCCGTTTAATTCACCATTTAAATAAGTTAGAACTTAAATAAAATCGGTCCATTTAATTGCTGGTCGATTTAATCTAATTTGTTTAGCCTAGACCATTTAACTCATAAACTAAATTGTTTAATTAAAAAATAAAAAATAAAAAATAAAATCTAAATCTAATTTTTCTTTTGATCTTCCTATAATAATAATAATAATAATTAGTGTATGGTGTAGGTGTTGGATTTATTATTTGTTAATGTTGAGTCATGTTAGAGCTGACACCCATTTGATTAGTTGGTTGAACAAAAAAGACAACTCGTTCGAACGAATTAATGATCAAAATTTTTCAAAAAGCTATAAAAACCTTATTCGAACGAATTTCTGGATTTTATTCGAATGAATGGTTCAATTTGTTCGGTTGAATCGACTAAAAAACCTAATGACATGATCATTTTTGTCCATTTCAAAAATTTCTTGTCTTTATAACTTAATAGCATTTTAGTAATTTCACCCCATTTATAAATATAGGCCAATAGTGAGAGAAATCATTTGCTGTTTCTACTTTCTCCCTTCTCCCCCATTTTTTTCTTTTCCTTTCCTTGGCAGTTTTCTTTTCTTTGATTCCTTAAATTTCAGTCGATTAATTCATGATTTTATATAAAACCCAACATTTCTCGGTCTCCTCTACATTCTAAAACCCTTATTTTGTCAAAAGAACCCAAGAACAGTGAAGAAAAAAAAATTAGGGTTTAAAGTTTAATTAAGGTTTCAAGCACTCAACATCAAATTTGGTGATTATTGACTACTATTAACTTCCTGATAAGGTTATTTTTCTCGATTACTTGTTAAAATTTCATTTAAATTCAATTTGTAATTTAGGATACTATTTATCAACAAATAATTCAATTTTTATTAACCAATAATTTAAGTTATAATGGATTATTTAGGTCGTAAAATAAATGAGTATATAGTCAAATAGCTAAAAACTCGAATTTGAAAGAATGCACTTTGTAATAAATTGTAAAATTACTATTTTATTCAAAATTTATTATCTATGGATCAGTTTTGAGAAATTAGGTCCAACAATATTAGTTAGATTGTTAATCGAATGAATTGTAGGTTTAATTGACCTTGAATTTCTAAGAATCGACTAAATGATCAAAAAACGAGAAAATATCGTAGAATTACATAGATCAATTATAAGACATATAGATTAGGATTTATCTAATCTATATGCATATGGATTATATTATATTCTTAATTTTGAGGATTAATGAAATTATCAATATATGAGTATTTCAGGTGATGATATTCGTATAAGGGATGTTCGAGAGGTGCCAAGGAGTGAAAGTTGAGTAGGGAGTATTCACCCTCCCTGTATTATGAGTGGAACTACTTATTTTTCTTTTAAATCTTTCTTAAATGTTTTCACATACGTTTAAATGTTAGAAGATTGATTTAAAATTATAGGATTTTCTTAAATAAATAATATAACCTATAGATGATTTGCTTGATGATTGAGATTAATATATGTATTCATATATATACTTATTGATAAATGATTTTCTTACATGAAGAGAATGATTTTATGAACATGTTGCTTGTATGAAAATACGATTGATATTAATATGTTTTGATTGTAATTTATATGTCATATTATGGTCGGAGAGTCATTTGTAGTTATGGAGTTAAGTAGCCTGGGATAACTGAGACACTGGCTATTAAGGTGAATGATGCGCAGTGGAGACATTATAAGGGAAGTAATGACCTTATTTGTGATAGAGTGAGAAATTTAATGGAAACGTAGAAGACAATCTTGTGAGAATTCACAGACTATTTCAGATTAACGTCAGTAGTGGGTACAATTTTTATAAATTGCGTACATATTTTTTATATTATATTAAAAGAATTATTTATTGTACAAAATAATTGATTTTATTTGTATATAAAAAATCCATTGACCACTAAGGATTGCTTCTGATCGGAGTAATTGTCGAGAAGAATGATTAGGCACAATGAGATTTTTGTTGGAGATAGGTCATAGTTTTATACTTAAAAATATTTTCAAACAAATAGTTAAAAAAAATTTCTTCAAATATTTTTATATTTATTTATATTATTTTATATTCACTCACTGAATATATATTAGTGTACTTATTTTTTTTTTTTCAATAATAGGTGATTTTAAGAATAGCCGAAGTACTTGGATAATGATAGCATTTGGAGTTGTGTATTCAGACATAAATTTTCATACTTGACTTATATTTATTTTATTACGAGTTCATTAGGAGAGATTTATAACATTTATTTTTTTTTAATTGCATGAAATATAAAACCTTTATAAAAGTTTTAGTATTTGATTTTATCAAAAAATGAGTATAACCTTTTATACTTTTAAATACTTATATAATTAATATGTATCATGCTTATGAAATAACGATGTCTATTTTTGATTTGACATGGTTTTGGATATATATATATTTGAAATGTTTGATATTGATAAGATTAAATATAATTCAGGTGTTTTGGATGGATATATATATTAGGAGTGTAATAACATGCATCCACAATTAAAGGCGTTTTTGTTATTTTTATAAATTATATAATCGGGTATTGTTAAAGTCGATTGTCACGTCCCAATCCGTGAATCCCATACGTGACAACCGTCACAGACTTTTAGGATGTACTCAATCACACAGAATACCCTCTATAAGCCTGTAGGGCATTTATCAAAAACTTGCTCTAAACAATTTTATAAACACTTTCAAAAATATTCACCACCGAACACCCAAAACTTTAAATAGCTTTTCAATAGATCTCAAGCACTTCAAATATATATATATATATATCAATCCACTCGATCAAATAAAGTTATGTGAGATTCAATATATCCCAAATACAATCCAAATATTAATTACAAATTCTTTAAAAGTTCATAAATACATTATGTGTCAAAATAAAATAATATAAAGAAGTCAATAGGCTCCAGAGGACTAAGGACCATGCAGGGTGAGTCGACATAGCTCATATCTGAACTCTCAGCTGAAGAAGCAATCGCCACCACCACCAATCTGCATTTAAGCGAACCTGAAACTGATGGGTGAGGGGGGTGAGTATACGAAAGTATACTCCGTGACTGAATAATAAAAACAAATTTACAACTAGTGATATCGTATAAAACACATTCAAACACCTTAAAGAGTTACATAAAACAACATTATTTCTTTTAGTTTAAAACATAAAAACATATATCTAAAAATCATTGGGCTGGCTATACTGTCTATAATCTGATCCTATCTCGATCCCTGAATATGTCCTTGAACTGAAAATCTAAATCTCGAGGGTCTTTGATCTTGAGGAGAATGCGATGAGATACTTGCAGGACTAGTAGCAGAGGCGTCACTAGAGGAACCACTGCTATGGCTCTTCTTGGACGGTGAGCCAACTTGTATACTCAGATTTCTCCTCTTCTAAAACTAGCTCCTCGATCTTCTTTCTCCTGTCAGCTTCTCAGCTCGAAGGGTCATCTGAATCATCTCTTTATACCCATGATTTCCTGACAGCGACATCTTCTCACGGATTTTAAAGTTTAATCCTTCCTCGAACTTGGTGCATAGGTTCTCTTCATTAGCAAACTCTAGCACAAACTCAACCAATTCCC
>JAVXUL010142417.1:0-14762 GCA_035590515.1 Trichilia minutiflora
CGAGATAGGGGTTCATGGACTGTCAAAACCCTAATCTCAATACTACTTCGAATCGTCGATCATATATCAATATTATGCTGTGGCCACATACTTATAATCTAGACATCATATAGATATTCGATTAGGAACCCGACTTAGACTGAGACAACGGAATTCTCAGTCCGATTATCGAGCTAACGGATCCCCTCTTGACTGTCAATCGAACACCTATAAGAACAAAGTATACCCAAACCAGCTTCTTGTACAAGGTGTGATTAGCCCTGCATGTATAGCTTCTTATAAGTTGTGTCATCATAATAAGTATTCAGTTCTTGGCCATTTGATTCAACGATATGATCATATTCATCATGCTTATTATCATAGTCATTTTTATAAGTATTATGACTAATACCATGCTTGTGAATATCAGTAATAATGGGTGTAGGAATGGTGCCATGCATATACTCCCCCTTACCTCTAAGATCAACTTCATGCTTAGTGAAATAGGGCTCATTTCTAAGAATGTGATATTTCTAGATATGATCAATTTATTAGTTAAAGGATTAAAGCATTTATACCCCTTTTGACTGGTGGAATACCCTAAAAACATGCATTTTTGACTCATATTACTAAGTTTATCCCGAAGATCACTTGGAACATGTACATAACAAGTGCAACCAAAAACTTTTAAATATGATAAGTTGGGTTTTTGGTTATACATTACCTCATTTGGTGACTTTCCATCAAGGACCTTTGAAGGAATGCGGTTTATCAAGTGTGCACTCGTGAGTATGCCCTCTCCCCAATAACGTTTTGGCACATTGTTACAAAACATCATGGAACGTGCAACCTCAAGAAGATGCTTATTCTTTCTTTTGGCAATTCATTTTACTGGGGAGTGTATGGACAACTGGTTTGATGTATGATACCATTGCTTATTAGAAAGTTCTGAAAAACATCGTTAACATATTCTCCTCCATTGTCAGTTCTAAGGATTTTAATGGTCTTACCAAATTGGTTATTAACATAAAGAGTGAATGGTTTAAAGCAAGCTTTGCATCATATTTGTATTTCAGCAAATAAACCCATGTATACCTAGATTTATGATCAATGAATGTGATGAAATACTTATAATTATCATGGGAATACATAGGAGATGTCCATACATCAGAATGAATAAGCTTAAAAACATCATCACAAACATAATCTGAATTTGCAAAGGGAAGTTTGGATTGCTTACCAAAAGTACATGCTTCACAATTATAAGTATTATCAACATTCAAATTCTGAATTAGTGATTTCAAAATGAGATTAGAGGGATGTCCTAATCTTGCATGCTATAATTCATTACTATTATGCTCTCTAGAGGTATTAAACACTTGACTTTTTTCTTTAAGCATGTATAGCCCATCGTGAAGTCTACATTCACCAATCTTCTTTTTGGTTGTAATATTCTTCTGATTTTGATTTGGTATTGATATGATTTTAAATGAACTTTGCAATTTCTTCAAGGTTGAATGGCATCTCATTGGCCATAAGAATAGAGGGACCTGAACTTGCATTTTGTGCATTTAGCTGGTACATCTTACCCTTCTTGTCCCGAACAGGTTTCAAGTATGGATGGGGTATCCAACACTTGTCTTTGACATGCCCAATCTTGTGGCAATGTTCACATCTTGGCCAAATGGTGTTGGAGATCTTCTTGGCTTGAGACATCAAGGCTTAATCCCTTGCCTTCTCTTGAGCAATAAGAGCATTAGTTTTAGTTTTGTATAGGCTAGTTTCTAACACCTTTGTGAGATCTCCTCTTTGTTTACTATGTGACATGCTTCCTCAAATGGAGGCATGACTTGCTTTCTTAAAATCTGATTTCGGATATCTTTAAAAAATGAGTTCAGCCCCTCAAAAAATGCATACACTCTATCTTCATTAGTTCTTGCAAGGATGATATACATGTCATTGGTTTTTGGTCTAGATAGCTGAAGCTCCTCCCAAGTTGACTTGAATTTTCCCAAGTACTCAATGAGACTCATATCGGCTTGATGAAGTTTGCTAATATATAACTTTAGTTCATACACTCTTATGAGATTTCTTTACTGCCCATACATTGTTTTGATAGAGTCACATAACTCTTTTGAAATTTTGACACAAGCAAACACACCCATGAGATTTGGTTCTATTGAGTTGAGAATCCAAGTGAGTACCATTTTGTCAACTTGGAACCATTTTTCATAAGCATCATCATCCATTGATGGCTTTCCCACACTTCCTATAACATATCCATATCTTCCTCTTTCACAAAGTGCATTGGTGGTAGCTTTGTACCATATAGGATAGTTATGGTTGTTAAGTAAGATTGTAGTGAGTTTGATGGTGGTATTTCCATAATAATCTACACTCATGGGATACAGTTGGGGGACTGTTTGGGTAGTGTTTGAAGAAATGCCCTCTATTGCTATCTTGGCCAAATGAAGGGGAAGGGTTCAAACACTAAAAATAAAAAAGGATACAAGAAATGTGATTTAGGAACTTATGGCTCTGATACCATGTTGAAAAATATAAAAGAATAAAAGAATAATGATAGTAAGAGTTGCTTAAACACCTATCAAAATAATAAGAAGTAAATTAAGCTAAAAAGAAGAGAAATGAGGTAATATAATTGGTCAAAGAGAAAATGAGAGAATTCTTAAATTGAAAATGAATTGTGTGTTACAAAATCAAAGAGTGAACTTGCTTTTATATAGACAAGCTTTAAACGGCTAGAAACAACCCTTTACATGCACCAAACGACTAGGTACAACAATCTGAAGTATACAATTTGGATTTCAAAAAACTCGCTGTTATTTTGTCTACTAGCTTATTTTGTCTTTTAGCAATTAGCTTTCCCTTCACTTGATTTGGGCTCGTGAGCTTCCTTAGATGGCCTTGGACTCCCTAAAATATATATTTGGAGTGTACAAAACATGGAGAATCCATCAAGACCCACTTTGATGTATGGAAACCATTTTGGACGAATCTTGATCATTACCCATTTATTCGACCAAATCTATTTCAACATCTTTAATTTGTTTCTTATCTTCAATAACATTAATCTCAAGGAGTGGAATGCATATCAAGATGGTACGAATCCTAATAAACTCAAGATCGCGATGTAAGATGGTCATGGCCTTGGCACAGATCCTGAGGTGAAACATTTCCCAATGTAGCCTTAATTTCAACACCTTAAACCCATTGCTATAATAAAATTCATACGAATAATATTGGCCATAGTCACATACCATGATTATGAGATTTGACAGATGGATATCAAGATGACATTCTTTAATGGTTACATAAAGGAGAATCTGTTTATGAAGCAGCCTGTTGGTTTTATGTCCTCTATTGAACAAAATAAGTTATGTAAGTTACATCGATCCATTTATAGACCGAAGTAAGCCTCTAGAAGTTAGAATATCTGATTTGATTAGATAATCAAAGCATTCGGCATCACTAAGAATCTAGATGAACCTTGTGTATACAAGTGGATCAAGGATCATATGACTACGTTTCTGATAATGTATGTAGATGACATATTATTGATAGGTAATGATGTATACATGATAATAAAGGTAAAAGTTTGGTTATCCAAAATATTCTTCATAAAAGATTTAGAAGAAGCAACTTATATTCTCGAAATTTTGATCTATTGAGATAGACTGAAGAGGATAAGTAGATTATTCTAGATATTGTACATTAAAAAGTTGTTGAAGAGGATCAACATGAAAAACTCTAAAAGAGGTCAATTGCCTTTTAATCAAAGTCTTCATTTTTCAAATGATATGGATCTAAAGATCAATGAAGAGTGACAACGGATGCATGGTATCCCACATGCATCAACTATTGATAGCTTGATATATGCCATACTATATACAAGACCTAATATAACTTATGTTGTAAGTGTTACTAGTAGATATCAAACAAATCCTAAGGAGAAATATTGAGCGTGGTAAAAACAATCTTTAAGTACTTAAGAAGGACTAAGGATTTAATTCGATGTTATAGATCTAAAGAGTTGAGTATTCATAGATATACATATTCAAATTTTCAATCGGATGTGGATGATCAGAAACCACATCTAGTTTTATTTTTTTTGTTGGTGCTAGAGAAATTATCATCCAAAAAAATCTTTAGCCAAGAATAATGTTGACCCTCTTACTAAGGCAATGAAACTGAAGCAGTTGGACCAACATATTGAGAAGATAGGTATAAAATACAATAATGAATGACTTTAGTGCAAGTGGGAGTTTGTGGTATTGTATGCCTTAAAACCATTCATTTTACAAATTTTAGGCATTTTGAATTGAGTTACTGTTTGTATATTTACTGTATAAATTTATTAATAAATAAATTATTTATTATTCATATCTGTATACTGCTTCTACTAATCATATTAACAATAGAATATACATATAAATTGTCCAAATAATTTGATTAGTAAAATTGTTCCCTATGAAAGCCATCGATGTTGTATAATAGATACACTGAACGTCTCTATTGAGTATCATGAGATGATATTAGTGTAGTGATATGAACTTAAGCCTAAACTCCACCATAAAAACTAGCTTGAGAGTGAAGGGTTGTCCAGGCTATATAAATGCCAAAGAATCCCCCTTTCCAACTGATGTGGGACACATCATTCTCTACCCATCAACAGGCATCTGCGTCCTCGTAGATGGATCCTACACACATATGTGTGGGCCGCCACCACGAGCACCTATGTCCATGTGGATAAGTGCCAGGAGCATACACCCACCAACCTGCAAAGGATAAGCTCTAATACCAATTGATTCGAAAACCCCAAGAACAATTAGTCTTTCACCCTCTAAATCAAGTGTTCAAGAACCTCCTGTTTATCTTATAAGAACAAAATTCTAAACCCTAGAATAACAAAGTATTCAAGAACTTAGAATATTAATGTAAAAGAATTTGACGCCATAAATATTATCAACCTTTGATAAGTCAATCACAGATCCGTAAGAAAAATCAAAATTCATTCAATTCCCATAATAATAGTTTATAAGGCGATATATAGTCTTAAAAGAAAACCCTAACCCTAGAAGAAATAAGAACAAACCCTAAAGTTTTATAAATTTGGACCTAATTAGTAATTGGGCCAAGTCATCATAAGTTTACAAACCAAATTAAACTAATTAAAATAAAATAAAGATGAGCCTTAATTAACATATAACTAATCAGAAACTCTAATATTAGGCTTAGATTTGGTCTTCACAAATCCCAATAAGATGAACTAGCCTTGATTCTTCATTTAAAACTCCTCTTTTGGTCCATATGCATGTCACCAGCTCTTGATCTACAATCTATTGCACGAATCCTTGAAATACCTTCTTCAGTTTCTTGACCTTGGAATGTGTAATAGGTCCATATGGCACAACTATATCTTCCAGTTTATCCTTTCTACATTCATTCTTCCTATATGCATTTGTACTCATATCAATTACCTAGGATAAAATATGGTAAAGATTCAATTTTTGTATTTGTGGATAGATTTTTTAAGATGGCACATTTTATTCTATGTCATAAAACGAATGATGGCTCACATGTTGCTGATTTTTTCTTTAGAGAGATTGTACAATTACATGGTATGCCCAGAACAATTATTTCAGATAGAGATGCTAAGTTCTTGAGTTACTTTTAGAAGATTTTGTAGTATAAGTTAGGTACTAAGTTATTGTTTTCTACTACTTGTCATCCACAAATGGATGGTCAAATTGAAGTAATAAAAAGGATTATTCTACATTGTTAAGGGCTATTATTAGAAAGAACATTAAAACATGAGAAGATTGTTTACTACATATTGAATTTGCTTAAAACCGTACTGTTCATTTTGCTACTAAATTTTCTCCACTTGAAATTGTGTATGGATTTAATCCATTAACTCTATTGGATTTATCTTCTTTACTATGATTGAGCGAGTTAATTGAGATGACAAATGGAAGCTGAATTTGTTAGGCAAATTCATGAAAAAGCAAGACTCAATATTGAGCAAAGAACGGAGAATTATGCAAAACAAGCTAACAAGAGGCATCACAAGATGGTTTTTGAACCCGGAGATTGGGTTTGTTTATATACGAGAAAAGTGGATTTTTGACACAAAGACATTCCAAATTACGTCCAAGAGGAGTGGCCCTTTTCAAGTCTTAGAGCGTATCAATGACAATACTTATAAGCTAGATTTATTGGGTGAGTTACTAATTTGAGTTCTTTTGATGTAGATGATGATTTAAGGACAAATCCCTTTCAAGAGGAGGGGAATGAAGCAAATTGTGGCACGACGTCAAATGATATAAGTAGCCGCCATAGTAATGCACATAGGAAGGATGAACATAGAAAGGACAAGATGGAAGATATAGTTATGCCACATAAGCCTATTATATGTTCCAAGACCTAGAAACTTAAGAAGGCAATTCAAGGATTCGTACAAGAAATTGTAGATCTAGAATCGATGACATGCGCATGGGTCAAGAGAGGAGTCTTAATTAAAGAACCAAAGCTAGTCCATCTTATTAAAGTATGAGAAGACTAACTCTAAGCCTAATATTAAAGTTTTAAATAATCACATGTTAAATTAGGATTTGGTCTATTTATTTAATCTTTATTTTTGTTGCAATTAATTTTGGGCTTTTAAGTTTATGTTAACTTGGCCCAATGTAACCTAGTCCAAATCCATTAAGCATTAGGATTATTTTTAGGATTCTTTATCGACAGAATTTTATTTCTTTGGGATTCTTTTAGAGATAGGATTTTATCTTAAATACTATTTATATCATTATTCCCTTAAGGCTATAAATAGCCTCTAAAATGTGAAAATGAAAAAAGAAAGGAAGATAAAAATTTGAGAGTTTCTTTTTTCTTTTTGGTTCTTTAAAGAACTATTGAACTTATCAAGATTATTTTTTGTGACGTTCAAAAGCAACTTATCAAATGGAGTTCCAATCATCGTTTGTGGCATTGACATTATACCAAGGCTCTTGTTTCTTTATAAACAACGGATCGAGGTTTCATTCATTCAAATCTAGTCTAGGACGATCTTGGACTCCTAATCGAGTTTGGGTCTCGTCATCCTTGATGGAGTTCGTATAAAAATTACATCTTCATATTTTCCAATGTGAAAAGCAACTAAAATCTATTTGTTCACCCTCACCTTACCACTATTATTGAGCCATTAAAATTTATAAGGACTATGACGTTTAATGGTTGGTGGCCTAATTTTTCAACCATGGTAGTGCTAGTAATATTAGTACAACTACCTCCATCAATAACCACATCACATACCTTGTTTCGCATGTGGCACCTAATATGAAAAATGTTTTATCATTGCACTTCTTCATCTTCTTTGACCTATACACTTAGGCCTCTTCTTGCCACCAACAATTCTCCTTGGGCTGTATATTCTTCGTCATCTATATATATATATTTTAGTAATGGCATAGACTTGGTGTCTTCTTTGCTCTCGGTTTCAACTTTATCATTATCTCTTAACACCATAACTCTTTTGTTTAAATATTGACTTGGTATGTGTCCTTTGCCTTAGCACTTAAAACACTTAATATCACAGTTTTGAGTAGTGGGTGAATCGATTTTGCCTTGATTTCCATGACTAGTAATGTTTTGTTTTTGCTCTAGTTTGGGTTTATCCGTGGCTAGTTTCTCCTCATTCTTCATAAAGTTTGGCCTCTATGTTAAACTCAAACTATGGCCTTATTATGGGTTATTGCCCTTCCTCCTGAGTTGATTCTCAACTTTGATGCCCATGTGCACCATATCTTCCAACTCTACATAGTGTTGTAACTTTTGGTTGCAATTTCTGAAATCAAACCTACCAAACATCGTGTCAAGGTGGCCTCACAGTCCTCTTTCATGCTTGAACTGATTATGGCTACTTTTACTACCTTGCACAAGTCTTTACAACCTCTTGTACAAATCTCGATAATAATGACTTGGACAAAATGCCTCCTTATTAATGTTATCTTCTCCTCTTAAGTATCCATTGATCTTTCTCCATTACATCCTTATTTAACACCAATTAATCCCACCATACAATAGTATGATCGAAGAATTCTATGGCTACCAATTTCACCTTCTTCATGTTGAAATAATTATGGCAATCAAAAACTAACTCCACTTTCTTTCCCACTCAAGGTAAGCCTTGAGATCGTTTCTGCTTTGAAACGAAGAAATCTTCATCTTAATGCTACCCAAGTTGTTATCTTCATTATTCCTAACTTTTCTATCCCAACCACCATGTTTCTTATGGCTAACAACTAAAACGTAATCATCTTCTTCACCAAAACTATTCTTATAATACCTTATATCTTTTATTTTCACTTCCCTTGCTTGAACTTTCTCTCCCTTATGCACATTAGGAGTGATTTATGACTACTCCATACACGTATGCTCTACCTAGTCTATCCGTTCATAAGTTTGCTCCATTTTTACTCTTAACATCCTCCTCATCTCACCCATTAAAGCATCCATAAGAAACTTAAGATCACCCTCTCTTGACACACCTCTAAAGTAATTTTGTCTTTATTTATTGTTCACTATGTTTGCTGTAAGACAAAAATGTTAGAAAAGAAAAAGACTTCATAATTCTCTCCTTTACTTGTTTACACTCAAGAATATAAATCGCTCTGTACTTATGTTTCACTCAAAATTTACGGCGTTTACCCTCTAATACTCTTACCACTCTCGCCTTTTTCACTCAATAATTCGCTTTCGGTTCTTTTTAGAGTAAACAAACAATAATCAAAATTTTCATCAACAATTCTTCAAGAATTCACTACAATAAAATATAGAAAGAAGGTTGTGTCATAGATTTAAAGGTTTTAATTTTCGCACAAAAGAAAATTCAATTTTGTACCACGGATTTAGAAATTGAGAAACACAAGAAAAATCTAAAAATTTGACACATGGTTCTAGGTTTTAATGACAAAGTAAAATCTGATTCTTTTGTGCAAAAATTAAAATCTGATTTTTTTAATTTTCTAAGGTTTTTCAAGTTTTTTTTTAATGAGACTCAATTAGATTATATAATGCAAACCCCGTTAAGGATAATAAGACACAGACTCAATTAAGAACCTAAGATCGTTCTAGAATAGATTTGAATAGAACCTCGACCCGTTGTTTATAAAGAAACAAGAACCTTGGTATAACGTAGACATCACAAATGGTGATGGAAAACCTATTTGATAAATGGCTAAAATTTACATATAAAGAAACTCTAGCTATCTTAATTAATATAGGTTAAATAAGGAAACAAATTATTCAATAATTAAAATAAATGCTGGTAATAAATGCATAATTAGTGGCAATTAACCTTATTGAGATTCAATCAATCAATTGACTTAATTGCCTTTATATTGCATTCCCACAAGATACATTGAACATGTACAAGGCTTGACCATTTCCATATGTATTATGGGCTTCACTTAGAATTGGATGTCCAACCCACTTCCATATGTTTTTGGATGCATGCTTTATCGGGCTTGGTTTAATTCTATGTGAAAATAACTTGGGCTGCTCAAATGATGCCCCTTGCAATTGGTCCTTCAAATCTGTAAATAAAACCTCCTTATTTTCATCATTATATGTGAGGCCCAAGTTAGCAAGCTCAGCCTTTAGCTTTTTTGCCTTTGCACATTTGAGAGGTCTATGATGCACATCATCTTCCCAGGTTGGTTTTGATTTAACCTCAAATCAAGAGCTTTAAAGTCTTCAAAATATATAGAGAGGTCCTTTATGTTGAATGTGACTGAGACACCATACTCCCCTGGTAAATCAATCTTATAAGTATTGTCATTAATTTTCTCAAGCACCTGAAATGCTTCATCTGCTCGTGCCATCAGCTTTGACTTTCTTTTAACCTGAAATCGTTCTTTGCGCAAGTGGATCTATACGAGGTCCCCTAGATTGAACCTCCATAGTTTACGATGACAGTTTGCAATCTCGGTATACTTTTCAGTTTTTGCTTCAATATGCTTCTTGACTTATTCATGTAACCTTTTCACAAACTCATCCTTTGCTTCACCATCTGGATTCACAAGCTCATTATTTGAAAGAGGAATTAAATCAAGTGGAGTTAAGGGATTGAAGCCATACACAATTTTGAAAGGCGAATGCTTAGTTGTGCTATGGACACTTCGATTGTAGGCAAACTCCACATAGGCTAGACAAATATCACAATCCTTTAAATGCTTGCTCACAATTGTCCTCAAAAGCATCTCCAAGGTTCGATTGACAACCTTGGTCCGACCATCAGTTTGTGGATGATGTGATGTGCTAAAAAGAATGCGAGTCCCAAGTTTCTTCTAAAGTGACTTTCTAAAATAGCTAAGAAACTTTGTATCTCTATCTGAAATGATGCTTTTAGGAATGCCATAAAGCCGGACAATCTCTCTGAAAAACAAGTTGGCTATATGAATAGCATCATCAATCTTTTTACAAGCAACAAAGTGGCTCGTCTTTAAGAAGCGATCCACAACCACCATAATAGCTTCTTTCCTACGTTGAGTCCTTGGAAGGCCCATCACAAAATCCACACTCACGTTAGTCCACGGATGACTAAGAATTGGTAGCAGCATATAAAGCCCATATTTTCCTTAATGGCTCTTGGCCCTCTTGTATATGGCACACCTTTCTAGAATTTGATGGACATCACGTATTATACTGGGCCAAATAAAGTGCTCCCTCATTGCTTCATAGGTTTTCTTCTCACTAAAATGACTAGTTAAGCCTTTAACATGAGGTTCTCGTATAAGCAACTCCCTTCGGGTACACCTTGGAATGCAAAGCTTATCTCATTTGAATAAATACCCCTCTTGCTTGAAATAGCCATTAGTAGCAACTTTGTCATCACAATTTATATAAATGGAGGAGTAATCTGGGTCGTTCACGTAAAGCTCTTTGATCAAAGTAAATCTAAATAAACAGGAAGTCATAAATGAAATGAGGGAATACTGTCTAGAGAGTGCATCTGCTACAATGTTTGAGTCCCTTTTTTTTGTATATGATTGCGTATAGAAAGGTCTCCAAAAACTCCACCCATTTTGTATGTCAACGACTAAGCTTTCCTTGGATCTTCAAGTGTTTAAGTGATTCATGATCAATGTCGATTACAAATTCCCTTGGTAATAAATAGTGCCGCCATGTCTCTAATGCCCTCACCAATGTATAGAATTCCTTGTCATAGGTAGAATAGTTCAATGACGCTCTACTTAGCTTTTTCGCTAAAATATGCAATAGGTTTTTGCCCTTGCATCAACATAGCTCCGATTCCTACTCCAAAAGCATCACATTCAATCTTAAACATCTTCTTCAAGTCTAAAAGTGCCAAGACAGGTGCATGGTATAGCTTCTCTTTAATTTCATTGAAGCTCTTCTCAACTTTATCGCTCCACTCAAATCCAACATTCTTTTTTGTTATTTCAGTGAGAGGTGCTACAATATTGCTGAAATTTTTTATGAATCGACAATAAAAAGATGCCAAACCATGAAATGACCTACCTCTGAAACATTAGTTGGTCTAGGCCATTCTCGGACTGGTTTGATCTTTTTTAAATCAACTTGAATTCCATGCTTTGAAATAATGAAGCCTAAGAACGCCACTTGGGATTAACAAAATGAGCACTTCTTCAAATTTCGATAGAGTTTCTCATGCCTTAAGGTGTTGAAAACATTATGTAAATGCTACACATGGTCCTCGATACAAGTACTTTAAATCATAATATCATGAAAATAGACAATGACAAACCTCTCTAAGAATGGACGAAGCACATGATTCATAAGTTGCATGAAGGTGTTAGGTGCATTAGACAAGCTGAACGACATAACCATCCATTCGTAGAGGTCGTGCTTTGTCTTGAATGCTATCTTCTACTCGTCACCTTCTTTCATACGAATTTGGTGATACTTGCTCTTCAAATCAATCTTGGAGAAGATAGAAGCTCCATGGAGCTCATCTAACTTGTCATCAAGTCGAGGAATTAGAAAACAATACTTGATGGTTATTTTATTGATTACCCTACTATCCATGCACATTCGTATGCTTCTATCTTTCTTAGGCACCAAAAGAGTCACAACTGAGCAAGGACTCATGGATTCTCAGACATAGCCTTTCTCGAGAAGTTCTATTATTTGGCGTTGTAACTCTTTGGCCTTTTTGGAATTGATCTTATTTGCTGGTCGATTGGGTAGATGATACGACAATAAACTAGAATCAATGTCTAGATCATCTCCATTTCAAAGATTGTATCCAAACCTAAATTCAATCAATTTAAAAGAATTCTTTACCCCCCAAATAGCAAGGAATTGGTAACAAAGAGTATAAAGATTTGCAAGAATTGAATTAACGCCACAAGTTAATACTTACTTGATAAGTTGAATCAATCCTTAAGGTAAAACAAGCAAGAATCCGAATTCTCTCTTGAAGAATGCTCTCTAATTTTTATTAAAACATCAGATCTGAAGTTCACACATAAAAGAAGGGTTTAAATACCCTTTGACATATCAAACCCTAAACAAGAAAAAGGAGGGGCAGATTAGACTTTAAATGGAGGCCCACACGCTTGGTTCTTTACTAATAAGTCATGCACATGACTTTTTAATGATGCACATGGATTCTTAATACAAATCATCCCATGACAAACACCAAAACATAATTAAAGAAGCCCACACGCCCTTTTTAAAGATAGATAAGCCCAAGCCCATTGATTAGACTTATGCTTATGAAAATCGGCTAAATGTTAGCCCTCTTGACTTGATGCCTCCAATGTGCATACACACTTTGGCATCTCCCTAAGCTCTTCCCCAAGCTTCATCATCAAAACTTCTTGAAGTTCTTGTAAAACAAATGCTTGTGCATAAATATGAAATTGTGCCTTGAGCTTGTTGGAGCGTGACCTTGTAATTCCATTGACATCTTAAGTCTCCATTGCCTTGGTGAGTTGCATCATTCCCTCCCTCCTTAAAAGGATTCATCCTCGAATCAGGACCTATATTATCAAAGGGAAATAGATCAGAAACATTAAAAGTAGAACTAACACCATACTCACCTGGCAAGTCCACCCTATAGGCATTGTCATTGATGCGTTCAAGTACTTGAAAAGGATCATCGCCTCTAGGATCAAGCTTAGATTTCCTTTGTTTAGGAAATCTCTCATTCCTGAAGTGCACCCAAACCCAATCTCTAGGCTCAAACTTTATCACCTTGCGCCCTTGATTGTCTCTTTGAGCATACTTTTTGTTCTTTTCCTCAATGTGCTGCCTAACCTTCTCATGTATTATCTTAATAAATTCGGCTCGTTACTGCCCATCTACATTAACTCATTCAAGGGTGAAGGCAACAAATCTAATGGCATTAATGGGTTAAAACCATACACAATCTCAAATGGAGAAAGATACAAGGCCTTGTTTATTTACCTTGATTTCTCCCATGTCATTTAGTCATTGTAGCCTATATGGCCTAGGGTGCTTCAAACACTCCAACCCTAGTTTTTCCACCATCAGCATGCTAGCCACGTTAGTACAGCTCCCCCATCAATGCTCAGGCTACAAATCTTCTCATTCACTAGGCATCTAAAATGAAAAATATTTTCCCTTTGCTCAATTCCGTCTTCCTTCACTTGAGCATTCAATCAATCTAAATATGAAATGACAATAAACTAGAATCAGGGCTATTAATAAGATAACAATTGACTACCGATTTCCCATTCTAAGGCTTGATGAACTTCTTGATCAACTACATGGTGCCACAATCATCTCCAAAATTGACCTTCAAAGCGGTTATCATCAATCCGAATGAGACCTGGTGATGAATGGATGACGGCCTTTAAAATGAAGATGGCCTTTATGAGTGGATGGTGATGCCCTTTGGCCTATCCAATGCATCAAGTACATTTATGCGGTTAATGAACCATGTTTTTAAACCATTTATTGGTAAGTTTGTTGTTGTGTATTTTGATGATATTCTCATGTATAAAAAAGATGAAGAACAACACTTGAGTCATCTTCAACAAGTTTTTAACACTTTGAGAAATGAAAAGCTCTATGCTGACTTGAAAAATTACGAGTTTTTCACCTCCATCCTTATATTTTTGGGATATGTGTTCTCAAAAGATGGAATCAAGATGGATCCTAGCAAGATTGAAGCAATTCAGAATTGGCCGATTCCTACATCAATCCACAACATTCGTAGTTTTCATGGTCTAGCTTTATTTTACCATCGATTTGTCAAAGGATTCAGCACTATCGTTGCTCCAATCACTGAATGCTTGAAAGGTGAAAGTTTCAAGTGGACGACAGATACACAAAGAAGCTTTGATTTAGTTAAAAGGATGATGATAGAAACTCCTATTTTATCACTTTCAGATTTTAACAAGGTTTTTGAAGTTGAATGTGATGCTTCCAACATTGGTATTGGTGCTGTTATTAGCCAAGAAGGAAGACCAATTGATACAGATCGAGGACAAGATGGACATCATGGCAATAGAGATGTGAGCATGCCAGAAGGTCCAATCACGATCAAAAGCAAGAAAGCTACAAGCTAGTTTTGGAAACTTGGCCAAAGTTTACATTGAAGAAATGCACGAAAAAATGATGAAGGAAGAGAATATCAAGCTAATGGAACCAAGGAACATCAATGGGCAGCCCATACACGTGTGTTTGATGTGTGGTACTTAAAGAAACATTTAAGAAGCCCATTTGAAGAAGGTCATGCATATGGACAT